>OY283140.1:65850687-66155687 GCA_958299785.1 Medicago lupulina
GTTTTTCTGACTTCTCTATCTCTAACTTAACTCCCCCCTTAATTCTTACTAACTCCCCTTAATTCCTTTAATTAAAAGTAACCCCCCCCCCCCTAAACTCCAAATAATTTCTATTCCTCACATTATTCTAATAAATATTAAAAATAAACCATTTAACAAAAATACACCACACCACAACATCAACAATAATTATTTAAAATCATATAAAAAACTCTAAATAATTCAAAATAATTAAATAACAACTAGGGCGTTACAAAACCAACTCCCACCCTCAACACCTACTCCATCTTGTACTTTCACGATCTCTCGCCACCACGCTGATCCCCTCATACCTCCATCATTATAGCACCCACTTTCCTCACCATAGCGAGAAGACAAGACCTTAAACCACAAACCATTCATATCCACTAAACACCTCCAACACCATTTACCTAAAAGAGCAATATTAAATTCCTTCAATCTCCTCCCCAAACCACCAACTTCATTACTCATGCAAATAGAGTTCCAGTCAACCCAAGCAATTTTCCTATTATCCTCACCCCCATCCCAATTTTTTTTTATTAAAATAGATTCAATGGAAGAGATTATACCGAAGGGAGCTCTGAAAAAAGAAAGGGCATAGACAGGCAGTGAGGACATGAAGGATTTAAGGAGAATCAAGCGATCACCAAAATACAAATTTCTACTATTCCAGTCAGACTGTCTAGACTTTATTCGATCAATAACAGGTTCCCAAAAAATCAGATGTCTATCATCCCCACCAATAGGAATACCAAGATACAAAAATGGAAGTCTCCCAATTTTGCAAGATAAAACAGAGGCAACTTCATTCAACGAAGACTCGTCCACATTAATACCAACCAACATACTCTTATAATAATTTACCTTCAAACCAGACATATCCTCAAATAAATTAAGGATCACCTTCAAGGCTCGGACGTTTGCCTAACTCTTAGTGCCTAACAATATGGTATCATTTGCGAATTGTAAGTGAGATAGAACAGTAGTAGTATGCGCCCACACAGTGTACCCAATAAACAAATTCAAATTTACCGCCTCAATCATCATGACATTCAAACCTTCAGCAACTATAAGAAAAAGAAAAGGGGAGAGCGGGTCACCTTGTCTCAACCCTTTCTTTAAGTGAAACTCTTCAGTATGACTTCCATTAACCAAAATTGAAGCAGTTGTCGTACTAACACACTCCTTCATCCATTTTCGCCATAAAGTTTGAAAAGCCATCCTCCCCATAACATCATCTAAGTACCCCCAATCCACGGAGTCGTAAACCTTTTCAAAATCAACTTTAAGCAATAATAAGTCGTTTTTTTTCATCTTATAGGCCTCGGCAACCACGTCATTAGCTATAAGGATGCCATCGAGAATTTGTCTATCCGTAACAAAGGCTGACTGAGACTCTGAAATAACAGTACCCATAGCATGTCGCAAACAGTTAGCCAAGACCTTCGCCAAAATTTTGTACAAGCACCCCACCAAAGCAATTGGTCAAAAATCATTCAGCCGCTGAGGATTGTCAATCTTAGGAATTAAAGCAATAAAGGTACTATTTATCCCTGTAGAAAGACGACCATTGCGATGAAACTCTGAAATAAATATCATAGTTTCACTCTTCAAATCAAACCTAAAATCTTTTATAACACCAAAATGAATACCATCTGGTCCAGGACTCTTAAAGCTGTCACAGTCCGACACCGCAGCCTTCAGCTCCGCTTCACTAAACGGACATGTCAACATAGAACCTTCGACGACTGATAATCGACAAAAGTGCAAGTTATCCACCCGAGGTCGTATGATATATGGCGCCAGAAAATGCTCACGAAAATGACTGTAAACCGCCTCCCTAACATTAGAAACCCCCTCCACTAGATTATCACCAACTAAAATGGATGAAATTGTATTTTTACGACGTCTTCCCGACATGATAGCATGAAAATATTTTGAATTTGCATCCCCTTCTCAGAGCCATAATAACCTTGATTGTTGCCACATGATGCTCGCATTTGTTCTGGATAAAGAATGAAGATTGTTTGTCATGGTATGTAACTCGGCTACCTCCACTTCTGATAAGACATTCACCTCTCCCCTCAACTCCAACACATCAATCTGAGATATTAAAAAGTTTATCATGCCTGGTAAATTCTTAGTATGTGTCGTATGCCAATCCTTAAGAGCCGATTTCATTAACTTCAGTTTTTCCTTCAACCCACAACCTCCCCATTCGTCCACATTGAAAGAATGCCACTAAGAACGAACAAATTGATGGTACCCTGGTAAATCCGCCCAACATTTTAGCAAACGGACCGGCCTTGGCCCCCAATTCTCCTTAGCAAACTGACAACATTTTAGACATACGAACAACAAAGAGGGGGAGGTGACAAAGAGAGGAGGTTTCGATGCATTAGAGGAAGATTCGACTGGACAAGCACAACAATTATTAACAACAATTTTACCATGACAGAAAGTACAGGCACAAATAGAAGAAGATGACGAGAGAAAGCGAACGATGTCTAGCACATCGATCTAATAACACTACCAAAGTAGCGGAGACATCGGCTCTAGGGTATCTAAGAAACCCTAAGCCGCGAGAGGAAGAGTGCACCACCGACTCTCAAAAAGTCATCACTGCCGGGGAATAAGATGTGATATTGTATAGTGAGGGACAAATTTTTTAAGGGTTAATAGTGCTTTATCCCTGTAATATAGGTCATTTCTGGTTTTTTCCCCTGTAAAATATATTTTTTGAATTTCATCCTTGTAATTTGGAGATTTTTTGGTTTTGGACCTTCATGGAAAATTTCACCCCCTGTAATTTGAGCAAATTTAGGTTTACCCCCTTTGTAATTTGAGCAAATTTTGGTTTAACCCCTGTTAATTTAAGGAAATTTCGGTTTACCCCCTGCCATATCTTCGATTTTGTACAGTCAAAATTCATGAAGGTCCAAAATCAAAAATCTTCAAATTACAAGGACGAAATCCAAAAAAATATTTTACAGGGGATAAAATTAGAAATGACCTATATTACAAAGGAGTAAAATACTATTAACCCAAATTTTAATTTTGTCATATCCCTTGCTCTTCAATTTATTCGGTACTTGAACACAATTTATGACCAAACATAATATAACAGAAATTGTCGTGTCCAGTCCCTAAATTTTCCACCGATCAAACATATCATTAGGTTTGCAACTTCATTCAAGCTAAAATGGGTCTGACAGTGACCCATTAAAATGTTTCTTTTGTTTTGTTTTGATAAGTACACATAAAAACGTTTTAAAAAATTTAAAATAAATGTTTTATACTACACTTTTCTTTTTATTTTTATAATACATGCCTGCCATTGAAAAAAAAAAATTTCTTTCTTTTTTGGTTAAAATACACTTTTTTTCTTAAACCACTAAGGTCAATATTAGAAATATGGAGTTAGTTTTTTTGTTTGTTTTGAAAAAAACAAAATTAAGTCATATCATTAATAAGAAAATGTTCAATACAAAAAAGAGAAATCTTAAAAGCACGGTGACTAGCCCATGAACCGGCCGCCTTAACTAAAGAGTGAGCAACTATGTTCGTTTGTCGCTAAATAAACTTCACCTCAAAGTTTAAATGTATAGATAGTTGGTTCCTAATAACCGAAAGTAGCATATAAAATTCAGAAACTCTACTACACTAAGACAATAGAGAATTCACGAGTACATGAATCCGACTAAAAAATGACATTGTGCCATCCTTTACAGCTAATAAACCTGCTTGCCTCCACCAGGACTATTGCCTCCCCTTCCAAGACGTACACTTTCATTCTCTTCCACCTTGTTTCAAATATTGAATTAGTTATTGTTCGAAATATGGAGTTAAGTAAAGTTTAGTTTGTTGGTTAACATTTGTTATTAAATGGTTTCGATGCACTAGAGGAAGATTCGGCTAGACAGGCACAACAATTATTAACAACAATTTTACCATGACAGAAAGTACAGGCACAAATAGAAGAAGAAGATGACGAGAGAAAGGGGACGATGTCTAGCACATCGATCTAATAACACTACCAAAGTAGCGAAGACATCGGCTATAGGGTATCTAAGAAACCCTAAGCCGCGAGAGGAAGAGTGAACCACCGACTCTCAAAAAGTCATCGCTGTCGGGGAATAAGATGTGATATTGTATAGTGAGGGACAAAAATTTTAATTTTGTCATATCCCTTGCTCTCTAATTTATTCAGTCCTTGAACACAATTTATGACCAAACATAATATAACTGAAATTGTCGTGTCCAGTCCCTAATTTTTCCACCGATCAAACATATCATTACATATGTGCAGAAAACTATCCACCATTGGAATAAAATACAGAATTACTACAAAATCTTACAATTACATCACCTAAGTACATGATTTGCTCCTGACTTATACATCTCACACATATAATGGTAACATAGCCTAGCTAAGAATGAATACCCACAAGGGAGGGTAGCAATAACCCGTTACAACAAAACATTCTAAACATAAAACTGAAATAAAAGAACAACAGAAAACACCACCGGAAATAAAGGAGAACAACACCATACAGTGAAATTCTTGAAATTAAGCAATGGACTAGCATCTATAAGTCAGGACCTACATAACCAAGCTTGATTTCCAAACATTTCCTTCCAAAAAATGAGCCACCTCCAAACTGAAAATAGACAATAAATCCAGCTCACACACAAACAACAACCCCAATGGCTCTTTTAAACCAAACTAGATCTAAACATAAAAGGACTAACAAATGGACCCAAAACCATATTGAAGTACCATATCTAGCAAATAAACCAGATTTAGCTAGTAGATCACTCCAATAGATGAGAATCATGAGATAACAACATGCAAAGAGACTAAAAACAACTTACCAAATTAACAAAAACTACGTTTTAGACATACGAACAACAAAGAGGGGGAGGTGACAAAGAGAGGAGGTTTCGATGCACTAGAGGAAGATTCGGCTGGACAAGCACAACAATTATTAACAACAATTTTACCATGACAGAATGTACAGACACAAATAGAAGAAGAAGATGAAGAGAGAAAGGGAACAATGTCTAGCACATCGATCTAATAACACTACCAAAGTAGCGGAGACATCGGCTCTAGGGTATCTAAGAAACCCTAAGCCGCGAGAGGAAGAGTTCACCACCGACTCTCAAAAAGTCATCGCTGCCGGGGAATAAGATGTGATATTGTATAGTGAGGGACAAAAAATTTAATTTTGTCATATCCCTTGCTCTCCAATTTATTCATTCCTTGAACACAATTTATGACCATACATAATATAACTGAAATTGTCGTGTCCAGTCCCTAATTTTTCCACCGATCAAACATATCATTACATATGTGCAGAAAACTATCCACCATTGGAATAAAATACAGAATTACTACAAAATCTTACAATTACATCACCTAAGTACATGATTTGCTCCTGACTTATACATCTCACACATATAATGGTAACATAGCCTAGCTAAGAATGAATACCCACAAGGGAGGGTAGCAATAACCCGTTACAACAAAACATTCTAAACATAAAACTGTAATAAAAGAACAACAGAAAACACCACCGGAAATAAAGGAGAACAACACCATACAGTGAAATTCTTGAAATTAAGCAATGGACTAGCATCTATAAGTCAGGACCTACATAACCAAGCTTGATTTCCAAACATTTCCTTCCAAAAAATGAGCCACCTCCAAACTGAAAATAGACAATAAATCCAGCTCACACACAAACAACAACCCCAATGGCTCTTTTAAACCAAACCAGATCTAAACATAAAAGGACTAACAAATGGACCCAAAACCATATTGAAGTACCATATCTAGCAAATAAACCAGATTTAGCTAGTAGATCACTCCAATAGATGAGAATCATGAGATAACAACATGCAAAGAGACTAAAAACAACTTACCAAATTAACAAAAACTACGTTTTAGACATACGAACAACAAAGAGGGGGAGGTGACAAAGAGAGGAGGTTTCGATGCACTAGAGGAAGATTCGGCTGGACAAGCACAACAATTATTAACAACAATTTTACCATGACAGAATGTACAGACACAAATAGAAGAAGAAGATGAAGAGAGAAAGGGAACAATGTCTAGCACATCGATCTAATAACACTACCAAAGTAGCGGAGACATCGGCTCTAGGGTATCTAAGAAACCCTAAGCCGCGAGAGGAAGAGATCACCACCGACTCTCAAAAAGTCATCGATGCCGGGGAATAAGATGTGATATTGTATAGTGAGGGACAAAAAATTTAATTTTGTCATATCCCTTGCTCTCCAATTTATTCATTCCTTGAACACAATTTATGACCATACATAATATAACTGAAATTGTCGTGTCCAGTCCCTAATTTTTCCACCGATCAAACATATCATTACATATGTGCAGAAAACTATCCACCATTGGAATAAAATACAGAATTACTACAAAATCTTACAATTACATCACCTAAGTACATGATTTGCTCCTGACTTATACATCTCACACATATAATGGTAACATAGCCTAGCTAAGAATGAATACCCACAAGGGAGGGTAGCAATAACCCGTTACAACAAAACATTCTAAACATAAAACTGAAATAAAAGAACAACAGAAAACACCATCGGAAATAAAGGAGAACAACACCATACAGTGAAATTCTTGAAATTAAGCAATGGACTAGCATCTATAAGTCAGGACCTACATAACCAAGCTTGATTTCCAAACATTTCCTTCCAAAAAATGATCCACCTCCAAACTGAAAATAGACAATAAGTCCAGCTCACACACAAACAACAACCCCAATGGCTCTTTTAAACCAAACCAGATCTGAACATAAAAGGACTAACAAATGGACCCAAAACCATATTGAAGTACCATATCTAGCAAATAAACCAGATTTAGCTAGTAGATCACTCCAATAGATGAGAATCATGAGATAACAACATGCAAAGAGACTAAAAACAACTTACCAAATTAACAAAAACTACGTTTTAGACATACGAACAACAAAGAGGGGGAGGTGACAAAGAGAGGAGGTTTCGATGCACTAGAGGAAGATTCGGCTGGACAAGCACAACAATTATTAACAACAATTTTACCATGACAGAAAGTACAGACACAAATAGAAGAAGAAGATGAAGAGAGAAAGGGAACAATGTCTAGCACATCGATCTAATAACACTACCAAAGTAGCGGAGACATCGGCTCTAGGGTATCTAAGAAACCCTAAGCCGCGAGAGGAAGAGTTCACCACCGACTCTCAAAAAGTCATCGCTGCCGGGGAATAAGATGTGATATTGTATAGTGAGGGACAAAAAAATTAATTTTGTCATATCCCTTGCTCTCCAATTTATTCATTCCTTGAACACAATTTATGACCATACATAATATAACTGAAATTGTCGTGTCCAGTCCCTAATTTTTCCACCGATCAAACATATCATTAGGTTTGCAACTTCATTCAAGCTAAAATGGGTCTGACAGTGACCCATTAAAATGTTTCTTTTGTTTTGTTTTGATAAGTACACATAAAAACGTTTTAAAAAAATTTAAAGTAAATGTTTTATACTACACTTTTCTTTTTATTTTTATAATATATGTCTGCCATTGAAAAAAAACGTTTCTTTCTTTTTTGGTTAAAATACACTTTTTTTCTTAAACCACTAAGGTCAATATTAGAAATATGGAGTTAGTTTTTTTGTTTGTTTTGAAAAAAAACAAAATTAACTCATATCATTAATAAGGAAATGTTCAATACAAAAAGGAGAGACTAGCCCATGAAACGGCCACCCTAACTAAAGAGTGAGCAACCATGTTCATTTGTCGCTAAATAAACTTCACCTCAAAGTTTGAATGTATAGATAGTTGGTTTCTAATAACCGAAAGTAGCATATAAAATTCAGAAACTCTACTACACTAAGACAATAGAGAATTCACGAGTACATGAATCCGACTAAAAAATGACATTGTGCCATCCTTTACAGCTAATAAACCTGCTTGCCTCCACCAGGACTATTGCCTCCCCTTCCAAGACGTACACTTTCATTCTCTTCCACCTTGTTTCAAATATTGAATTAGTTATTGTTCGAAATATGGAGTTAAGTAAAGTTTAGTTTGTTGGTTAACATTTGTTATTAAATGGTTAATTGATTAATGTCTAACAAGCTCTATGTACTTAAAGTTTGTGTGTTTTAATGGCAAATGATGAAATAATTATGTATTCTATATTGAATCAATAGATTTATCTCTTTTTATAATTAGTTTTGTGAGTCAGGTGACATAAAATTGGAAGTTCTTTGAGTCTCCTTTTGATGTATGTCATTTCTCCTAACTCATCAAAAAAAGATAGGTAACTTTGTATTCTATATTATATTAATTGGTTTAGATATCTAGTGGTAAGAATATAACCTAAAAATATGTAGTACAAAATTGAAAATAAAATTATAAAATAAAGAGAGTTGAGTATAATGTGTACAAAATTCGTATTAAACGTTCAACTGTGTCGGTGTCCGATAAAATGATAATCTAGTTTAATTGTATTATGGCTGCCCACTTCCTTTAAATTAAACAATTTATGGAAGACGCGTACTTCATGTGGCTTTTTATCTGTGTTTTCTGATACATCATCTACTTGAGAATATAGACATAATTCATAACAAGAGTTTGTTGCTGCTGTTTTCGAAGGACCTTCTTTTTGGTATATTCTTTTCTCTTCGATTCTCTCTTTGTAATGAAATTTGGATTATGATCTATAATCTACTAAGTTATACAATTTGTTTTAATGATTTCTATTTTTATTTTATTGTTAGATATCAAAATTATTGGATTATGAGTGCTGTGAATGATCAGTTTAACTATGATTTTCCAAATTTATCTTGAATTTATCAGAAAGCTAAGTTTATTTGGGGAGGTTTCAATTCTTTTTACCCTCTTTTTGATGTCCATTATGAAGATATATATGAGATGATGATAGAGATAATTTGTTTGTACTCTCAAAATCTTAATAGTCTCAATAGGAGTCGTTTACATCACACGCATGTTGATGTGCAAGTAGATTTGAGGAATATATATGCAAGTATACTTAATATCTTATCATATGCTAAATACAATCATTTGAATCTACCTTTGGATCTGTGTTTAGGAAAGATATTGATAATGGGTAGGAAAAAAAACGAGGACTGTCGGAAACACGTTACAGAAGTAGAAAATGGTCTTAAATGGATATGCAATTATTGCAATATTGAGTATAGTGGAGGTGCTTCAAGAATTGAAACACACCTGGGGTTGAATGGCAAAAGAGGAGGCATTAAGCGATGCTCCAAATATCCACTGGCTGCTAATGAAGGAGTTCATAATAACAACAATATGGCATCAACTTCAAGTAATCCACTGGAAGCTGTGATTAATAGAGTTGTTTATTCAACACAAGATCAAGGTAAATGAGAACCACTTTTTTACTAATATTTGTCTTATTAACACCTTTACTTTTCATATTCAATTCATGAGTTAGCTAGCATCAGCACACTTTTGGCTTGAAATTTTCTTTTCAAACATACTTTTAAGCATAAAAACAAGTAACACATATAACAAATAAATAAGAATAAATTTAATTTAATTTAAGGAGAATAATTACACACAGTTTCTTATAAAATAATACGTGGATTACTAATTCATGTCATTGATCTTCGTCATTAACCCTCTTTTACCTCCGTTAACCACCGATCAAATTCACAAAAATCTAACACAAAACAAAAACTCATGTTACTTTTTTATCAGCCGTTTTTATGTTGTACATCTGTGTTGTTCCCTTCAATTCCAACGACAAAGATTGCCAAGTATTTTCATATCCCTTCCACAAAAAACAGTATTTCTATATTATTTTATTATTTTATTTTATTTTATTAATATAAGTTACTCTTCCTTATCCTTTGATCAATTGTAACAAACGTGAGCAAAAAATAATGTTAAAAATTGGACTTTAAATCTTCCAAAAAAAAAAATTAGTAACAAACCTGAGCAAAAAATAAGGTTAAAGATTGGACTTTAAATCCTCTAAAAAAAGATTAGTAACAAACGTCAACAAAAAATAATGTTAAACATTGGACTTTAAATCCTCAAAAAAAAGATTAATAACAAACGTGAACAAAAAAATAATCTTAAAGATTGGATTTTAAATCCAAAAAAAAAAAAGATTAGTAACAAACGTGAGCAAAAAATATTGTTAAAGATTGAACTTTAAATTCTCTAAAAAAAATATTAATAACAAACGTGAGCAAAAAAATAATGTTAAAGATTAGACTTTAAATCCTCCAAAAAAAATTAGTAACAAACGTGAGCAAAAAATAAGGTTAAAGATTATACATTAAATCCTCTAAAAAAATTATTAGTAACAAACGTGACCAAAAAATAATGTGAAGAGATTGAACTTTAAATCCTCCAAAAAAAGATTAGTAACATAAATGAGCAAAAAGTATTGTTAAAGATTGAGTTTTAAATCCTCTAAAAAAAGATTAGTAACAAACGTGAGCAACAAATATTGTTAAAGATTGGACTTTAAGTTCTTAAACAAAAAGATTAGTAACAAACGTGAGCAAAAAATATTAATAAGTAGGGTTCTCACAGTTCATAGTTTGTTCCCACATTGTTTTCTCAATCTCTCTCATCGCTCTGCATCAGAATTCATAATTAACTTGTAAGTTTTTTCTTTTTCTTGCATGTTACAACTAATAAAAGTTGATTAATTTTATGGATTATTTGACTTTGTTGGTTTATAAGTGATTATGATTCAAATTGTTTATGATTAATTTTAAGGATTATTTGATTTTGCTGGTTTATAATTGCTTACACAAACTATGATAGTGTGACTTTTTTTTTTATCTACACTATATATAAAAAACTATCCCTTTCAGCACTTTTGGGTTGAATTTTTCTTTTCAAAAATTCCCTCAATTTTCAATTCAAATAACACATGTAACAAATAGATAAGAATAAATTTAAATATTAAAAAGATGTAATAAACACGATATGAATATGTGTATATCTGTTTTTTTCTTCTCTTTATCATTTAAAAAGTATAACAAACTAGATGAGTATATTTATATTTACTTTTCATTATTCCAATCACACCCTTAAACTACTTTTTCTGTAATAAAGATCATTGTTCACATTAAAAAAAACAACAAACATTTATATTTATATTTTTACTTTTTGTCATAAATAAAATTGCATAAAAAAAAATACCGTTCATAATTTTTAAATGTTACTACTTAACCCAATAAAAAGAGCGTAAAGACAAGCACGGAGTGCCCGTCTCTTGGCTAGTTACTAATAAGGGTAACAAGGGAGATAATATTAACCTAACAATTAACATACTAACATTCGTTATTAAAAAAATTCCATTAATATTTGGTTAGTTAAGAATTAGTTAATGGTTCAATAAGTTAGTCTATTGTAGTTGTATAAATAAGAATATCATGAACACAACTTACTATCCTTTTCAATCTAATTCAATATGTATCACCATAAATTTGCCCCCTCTCATCCCATGATTCATGTTTTTGTGACAACATGTTGTTTCATGTTTTTGTTGAAATTTAAAAATAGTGACATTTTCTATCTTTCATTGAAAGTGGCTGAAGTGATTGGCACTCATACCAGAAGCTCGGTTAATCATCCAAATAACGTTGAAATCATGAATTTATCTCAAGGTACGGGTTCTAATTCAATATTTTTGAAAATAAAAAATAAAAAAGATTATTGCAATGAAGTGCAAATTTGGTACTCCCCTATTTGAAAATAAATGTCTTTCAAAGTTGTTGCACATATATTAAGGATGACAAAATGGATGGATTTGATGAGTTTCAATTTGGATTAATAGATTAAAATAATCTATTAATCCATTAACACTTCATTAAATTCTTTTAAAAATCCAATCAAATATATCCCATTAAACATGAAATTCATCAAATCCATCTACTAATAAAGTATTTTTTTTTTTCCAATTTTTTAAAAGGTCATGCTAACCAGTGTTTCGGGAGCATCAGTTAAGCTTACCATAAAAGGGAATTATTATCATAAAAGGATGCTGCTTTTGACATTCTTATCAATTAATTACACAATTTTACTACATTAACTGTTATATAATTTCCATTTTAATATTCTTAATCAGTGTCCTCGAGGCACTGGTTAGCATTTGCTAATGAAGGAGTTCATAATAACAACAATATGGCATCAACTTCAAGTAATCCACTGGTTAATAGAGTTGTTTATTCAACACAAGATCAAGGTAAATGAGAACCGCTTTTTTACTAATATTTGTCTTATAAACACCTTTACTTTTCACATTCAATTCACGAGTTAGCTAGCATAGCATAGAATAGTGATAGAGTATTAGCAAGTGTATTAACTTATATCGAAGTAATAAATAATTCGTTTTCACAGGGATTATTTCTTTTCAACGAGTAATAGCATTATCATAAAGATGTATTAAAATTGGGGGGGTTGCCCTAGGCAGATGGTTTGAAATTGCAATAAGAAATAAATTGCGGAAATTAAACTTTGGTTGAAATATAATTTGGAAGAATGATTAGGTCATTCGAATCATCTGTAAATCACTCATATGCAACCTGTGTCTAAAAGTCTATTCATGTCACAAGGTTAACGACAAATTAACAAAATAACTTAGGTCAATCCCTTGATCCTAAGTCCTCTTCTCTAATTATAATTCCCTAATCCCTTAGGTGAACCTATAATTCTCGAAGGTTTTTAGCACATTAATTCCAAAATCATCACCTAACAACGTTCCATCCCTAGATTGTCCGTTAAGTGAAACAGTATAAGTATATCCGAGTTATACGCTAGTGTCAGTAGTCATATATTCTCTTGAATCGATTATATTGGGTCAGAATCATAAAAGCATTAAGCATAAAATATACTGAATAAACTAGATTGACATTGATAGAGCGAATAGAGTTTTAGGTTACAAGCATGAGCTATTACAGATTCATCTCAAGACCTAATCACAATAGATCTAGCTAATCATGGCTAAAGCACAATTAACTAATGATAAGGAAGAATTCATTACATCAATTGATAACCGGCTATGAGTTTTCGATGGTCTCCCACCTTTTATCTCGATTTCCAGCTCCAAAAGTATGATCTCTACTACCAAAAATCCGAACCCTTGCCTCAGAAAACAACTTGGCTTAAATAAGGAAAATCTGTTGTACGCCAAAATCGGAGTACGATGCTCAAAATCGGAGCACGATGGCTGCATTAAAATCAACATTGAAACAGACGCTCCTTCAAATCGGAGTACGATGAAGTCTCATCGAAGTACGATTTTTACAGTCCTGAAATGCCTTCAATTTGCTGCCAAATCGGACTACGATTCTAGAAATCGTAGTACGATTCCTTGCTTCCTTAAACACTTCAATTTCAGTCTTTTATAGCTTCTAACTCATACAAAATCACCTGAACTCAACTCAAAACTCATAAACATGGTACTAAAAACAATATATGACCTAGTGTCATCACAACCCCAAACTTGCATCATTACTTGTCCTCAAGGAATAAACTTTAGAAATGAAATTTAATAGTAAAATAGCATTCTCCTTACCAACGGTAATATCGAAAGTTCATCTCCTTGTTAGCAATTGAGAGGCTAACACGCTTGCCAAAACATCCAATCCACAACTTCACGCAACATTATGAAAGATAGGGTACACACAGTCGACATGTTAATCACTATATTATCAAAAGTTGAAAAGTTTCTAAACATCGATCAAAATCACATCGCAATATACACTTTAAGGACTTTAATGGTGTAACGGGCTGAGGTTAAAGATATGATAATTTGGGAAGTAGGCTAAAATAACAACTTGGAGTTGGCATCTTTTCCTAATTTGGACGATTCACCCCTCCCAATCAAAGATCAAAATAACCAAAACCAGAGAATATGAGAACATATACAACTAGATATACCGTAGACCACTCTATTTACAACTTGTTGTCTCCATTATTTTGAAAGAACTGTATATATATATACATTTTTTTTTTGCGAGTTGATTTTGTTGACTTCAACTCCTTTTGTTTTCTCTTTTTTTTTTCTTTGAGACAACAATGATCTTATCAGTGTTTTTTTTTTTGTTCTCTAATTCCCCTACCCCCAAACTTGAGTTGTTGGTAGTTCCAAAAGCAACCCCAAACTTAGTATTTAACAACACTAACAATGCCTAACTCCAATCAACAAAAATTGGGTTAACTTTCCTAAGGTTTCTAGGCTTGTAATTTGGGTGGTCACCGAAACAAAGGCTCAAGGGACAAACACTTTGCCTTAGTGTATAAAAGATGTGACCAATCAACATATAGAAAAATCGCAAGCCCTAGAAATAGTATTAACATGGAACACTCAAATTTGTGAAATTGAAAAATCAGTATTTGGCCATGGAACTTACATGCTTAGGTTTATGGAAGTTGTGGCTACTTATCAATCCAAGCCGTACACTTCACCGTTGATGCCGCGTGCAAGCTCTACCTCCTTTGAACTTTCGATACACCTTTGGTGAAACAAATGCTACTAAACTGATAAACTTCAAAGAAAAAGAAAATTCGTCAATAATAAACAAATGCCGATGCAATTACACTAGCAGCAGTCATACATTAGGATTTTTATTGAATTCAAAGTACGGAAGCAAAAACAAAATAAAGACTACACTACTGAAATGACAAACAATGAATCACTCATCATGCTGTTGCGGCTGGTCCTGCTGGAAGGGCTCACCACAATCTGCTCCTTCAAAATCTTCTCCTCCTACAAATTCAGTTGCAGTTGCCAAGCTCTCACCATGGTTATAATCCAGCTCTATTTCCTGCTCTCTCCTCGCAGCTCTATCCTTGTTCGTCTGGAAATACCCTCTCGTGCTCTCTCTAGAACCAAATCGGAGATACGAGCCAGTGGGTGGCCTCTGATATTGTAATGACATCTGCGAGAACTGCTGAGAGAAACGTGGAGGTTCAATGTATAACTGTGATGACGCCTCATCCATCCAATGTGCAGAACTGAAAATGTACTCGGCCAATGCTGGGTGCATAGGTGGATACTCCACTTCTGATGGTGCCTGGTGCTGCTAAGGTGCCTCTGGCACATGTTGGGCTCCTGCTCCTGCTTCGTCCTTCCTTTCCAACCTTAACATAGGGGAATCCATGATGGGCAACTGAGACTTAAGGGGGACATCCGCTGGTTCAGGCAATACACCAGCATCCTTACACAATAAGTTAATCAAACCACAATGCCCCAAACTTATGTCTGTGTAGATCATATCCTGGAGATTGTAAGTGATCAGCTTCCCTACATCCATTTGTTCACGCTTAGACAGTAACACAAGCAAAATAAAGACACGCGAAGTGATCATCTCCGATGCAGATGAAGTACTAGCAATAGTTGAGAGGATGAAGGATGCCCATGACCTAGGTACCGGTAAAAGATGTTTTGTGTCGAGTCGCTGTGGGTTGTTATATGGCTGCCTCCTATACCAACCTGTTCCTTCTTTCATCAACCCCACAATCAAATCGTCCCACTCTTCTTGACTTTTTGGGCTATTTGTGCTTAATCTTCTTTTCTCAGCATCACACTCATTAGGAAACTGCAAGCCTAACACTTGATTAATCCTACCTGGACTAAAATCAATGCGTTTTCCTCTCACACGAGATGTGTAACTCCCTTGGTTCATACTCACAGCATTTGCGAAGAACTCCAATGCTATAGATTTGTTGCTTGCCTTTTCGACCATTGCATTCAAACCTAACCAGCCCTTCTCTATCAACGTTCGCTCAAAAGTTGGATGCCCAGTGAGTTTCCTGAAATCAAAACCTCTTTCAGGAATAAATGGAAACTCCTTAATAGTTTCAAATCTCTCAGCCGCCTTTTCTGAAATAAACCTTTGGTACAGTTGTGGTTGATTTTGTGGTGGTTGGATAGGTGGTGGAATTGGTGGTGGTGGATTTGATGAGGAAGCGGTTTTAGTTTGGTTACGGGTTCGTTTTCTTGTCGGTACTTCGGTATTGTTGGAAGTTTTGGCCATTTGTGGAGTTTTAGATTGATAGGAGATAAGGGTTTCAAAGGAAAATTGGTTTTTTAGAGTTTAGAATTGGGTTTTTGGTGGAAGGGTTGATGAATTGATGTTTGTGAGATGTTGTGATGAAGTATGATGAATTATGGTGAAGATTTGTGGTTAGGGATGTGGTGTAGGTCGAAATTTCTGAGTTTGTGGGAGAATTTTGGCAGAGCTTCGCTAAGAATTTGTGATGATTTGAAAGAGGGCAGTAACTGGGTTTTATAGAGGGAAGAAGATCGTAGCACGATGCATGGAAATCGTGCTCCGATTTTGCTGTAACAGTCAAATCGTAGCCCGATGGTACTATATCGGACTACGATGCAAAGTGTAACGGTCAGTTCAGTTTGAAAATTTTTAAAAATTGTAGCCCGATCTACTTCAATCATGCTCTGATATTTCCAGTGCCAAAATGGCGTTTTCAGCTGTCCCCAATCGTAGTCCAATTTATGAAATCGTACTCCGATTATATTTTCATTATTTTTTTTTAAATAAAAAGCAAAATCGTAGTACGATGGAGGAGCATCGTACTCTGATTTTCCCAGTGAGCAACTTTGTTTTAGAGAAACAGCAAATCGTAGTCCGATTTATTTAATCGTACTACGACTTTTCTCTTGGAAATATTTTTCTTGCTCATGCTTTTCTACTCACACACACAAAAACATAAAACAATACCTGAACTTGAAAACAGTGGGTTGCCTCCCACTCAGCGCTCGTTTATCTCCATTAGCTTGACCCCGGACAACCTCTAAAGGTCTGTCAGAACAAGACCTACCCTTTCTTTAGGCAAGTCATCTCCATAGTAGGGCTTCAATCTTTGCCCATTTACTTTAAAACTCCTATCACCATCAGGAGTCACTACTTCCACTGCTCCATTCTTAGAAACATCTTTCACTATGAAAGGCCCCGACCACTTGGACTTAAGCTTTCCTGGGAATAGCTTTAACCTGGAATTAAACAAAAGAACTGGTTGCCCAGCGTTAAACTCCCTAGGAACAAGGTTGCGATCATGATATCTCTTTGTTCTTTCTTTATAGATCAACGCATTTTCATATGCTTGCAACCTCATTTCTTCCAACTCATTTAGTTTGAAAAGTCGTTCTTTACCAGCAAGAGTTTGATCAAAATTCAAAAAATTTATAGCCCAATAGGCTTTATGCTCTAACTCTACTGGTAAATGACAAGCTTTTCCATAAACTAGTTGGTAGGGAGAAAAACCAATGGAAGTTTTAAACGCCGTACGGTATGCCCAAAGTGCATCATCTAGTTTCCTAGACCAATCCTTCCTAGATGATGCAACAGTTTTCTCTAGGATTTGTTTCGATTGTCTATTAGACACTTCAACTTGCCCACTAGTTTGAGGGTGATAGGGAGTAGCAACTTTATGCTTAACATTGTACTTTGCTAAAACACTTTCTAAGTATTTATTGCAAAAGTGCTTCCCCCCCATCACTGATCAACACTCTAGGGGTTCCAAACCTAGGAAAAATATTCTTTTTTAGGAAGTTTACCACAGTATGGGAATCATTAGCCACACAAGCAATGGCCTCAACCCATTTGGTCACATAATCAACACATACAAGGATATACAAGTTAGAGTATGAAGAGGGGAACGGTCCCATGAAATCAATGCCCCAACAATCAAATGGTTCAACTTCAAGAATACCGTTTAGGGGCATCTCATTCCTCTTCGAGATACTACCTGTCCATTGACATTTGTCACAACTTTTGACAAAACTATGACAATCTTTGAACAAGGTAGGCCACCAAAACCCGCTTTGCAACACCTTGGCCGCGGTTCTTTCACCACTATGGTGGCCTCCATAGGCTGAACTATGACAATGCCACATTATGCTTTTCGCCTCCTCACCTGCAACACATCTTCTTAACAAACCGTCAGAGTTAGTTCGAAACAAGTAGGGGTTATCCCACACAAAAAAATTAGCCTCTTTGAAGAACTTTTTCTTCTGTTGGTATGTTAAATCTTCAGGGATCAAATTCCCTGCCTTAAAATTGGCCATGTCCGCAAACCATGGTCTTTCAGATATTGCAAACAATTTCTCATCAGGGAATTCAGCCTCAATGGCCTTCTCCCTTTTAGTCACCTCTTCATTGTCCAATCTGGACAAATGGTCAGCCACCACATTCTCTACACCCTTCTTGTCCCGTATCTCCAAGTCAAACTCTTGCAACAAGAGTATCCACCTCAACAAGCGGGGTTTTGAGTCCCCTTTGGTCAGCAAAAATTTCAAAGCTGCATGGTCAGTGAAAATAATAACCTTTGACCCTATGAGATACGAGCGAAATTTCTCCAATTCGAATATTATGGCCAGCAATTCCTTCTCCGTTGTGGAGTAATTTACTTGGTTTTCATTTAGGACCTTGCTGGCATAATAAATAGCATGAAAAAATTTCTCTTGTCGTTGGCCCAAAACTGCTCCCACCGCATAATCGCTTGCATCGCACATCAATTCAAAAGGGAGGTCCCAATTTGGTGCAATGATTATGGGCGCAGTGACCAACTTCTTTTTGATTATAGAGAAAGAATTCAAACATTCATCATCAAAAATAAATCCATTTTCCTTAACAAGGAGGTTACAGAGAGGCTTTGCAATTTTTGCAAAGTCTTTAATAAAGCGCCTATAGAAACCGGCATGCCCTAAAAAGCTTCTTACCCCTTTCACATTAATTGGAGGAGGTAACTTCTCTATAACCTCAATCTTGGCTTGATCCACTTGGATGCCTTTCCCAGAGATTTTGTGCCCCAAAACTATACCCTCGGTCACCATAAAGTGACATTTTTCCCAGTTTAAAACCAGGTTAGTTTCGGCGCATCTCTTGAGAACAACATCCAAGTGATGCAAACAATTATCAAATGACTTACCAAAGACAGAAAAATCATCCATAAATACCTCAATGTTTTTCTCCAGCAAGTCTGAAAAGATGGCGAGCATGCACCGTTGAAAAGTGGCGGGTGCATTGCATAATCCGAAAGGCATCCTCCGGTATGCGAATACACCGAAAGGGCAAGTAAAGGCGGTCTTCTCCTGATCTTCCGGAGATACCGCAATCTGGTTGTACCCTGAGTATCCATCCAGAAAACAGTAGAATGCTTGCCCAGCTAACCTCTCGAGCATCTGATCCATGAAGGGGAGGGGAAAGTGATCTTTCCTTGTGGCCTGGTTTAACCTTCTGTAGTCAATACACATCCTCCAACCAGTAACTGTTCTTGTAGGGATCAATTCATTCTTTTCATTGGCTACCACAGTCATCCCTCCTTTCTTAGGAACCACATGCACAGGACTCACCCATTCACTATCGGAAATAGGATAGATCATACCCGTATCTAACAACTTTAGCACCTCTTTCTTCACAACCTCTTTCATGGTGGGATTCAAACGCCTTTGGGGTTGGACTACCGGTTTATACTCAGCCTCCAAATGAATTTTATGCATACAGTAAGCCGGACTAATCCCCTTCAATTCTGAAATGTTCCACCCAAGAGCACTTTGGTTGTCTCGCAACACCCTCATTAGTTTCTCCTCTTCAAGAGTGGATAAGGAGCTACTAGTAATGGCTGGCCTAGACGCGTCTTCACTTAAGAACACATATTTCAAATGGTTTGGAAGTTCTTTCAATTCAGGTGCAGCTGGTTTTTCTTTTTCAATAACGTCGCCACCTTTCACAATCACTTCCAAAGCTTCAACTTTTCTAGACACCGATTCAGCCTTTGATGCCTTCAATTGTTCCACACACTCTTCAATCTCATCACAAGTTTCTTGATCACCACTTTCAATTGAATTTACAATTACTCTTTCTAAGGGCAAGGTGGGTGTTGCATCCATAGTAGCATCTTCCACAATTTCATCAACCACATCAACACGGTAACATTGTGGGTTTTCATTTCTATGCTTCATTGCCTCAAAAATATTAAAAACCACTTGCTCATCTTGGAATCGAAGCATCAACTCACCCATCTCAACATCAATGAGCGCCCTCCCTGTTGCTAAGAAAGGTCTCCCCAACAACAAGGGAACTTCTTCATCTTCCTCCATATCAAGAATAACAAAATCAGCTGGGAACAAAAGATCGTTTACCTTCACAAGAACATCCTCCAAAACTCCATAAGGATAAGAAATGGAACGGTCGGCCAGAGTGAGAGTCATCTTGGTAGGCTTTGGTTTCCCACAACCGAGCTTTTTCATCATAGATAAGGGCATAAGATTAATGCTGGCCCCTAAATCACATAAGGCTCTTCCAATGGTACAAGGTATAGTGAATGCTCCCGGATCTTTAAGCTTTGGAGGCAACTTCCTTTGAAGTATAGCACTACAATTTTCAGACAATGATATGTTTTCATCATCCCTTGGTTTCCTCCTTCCGGTCAAAAGATCTTTCATGAACTTTGCATACACCGGCATTTGATCAAGCGCCTCACTAAAAGGAATGTTCACTTGCAGCTGTGTGAACAACTCCATGAACTTCTTGAACTGACTTTCCTCCTTCGCCTTCTTCTTTGCTAGATGAGGATAGGGCAATTTAACATAAGAAGGAACAACTTGTTCTTTCCCATCCTCCGCAAGATGTTGGCTCTTTGTCTTTCTCAACATAGAATCTACATCAATCAATCGCTCACTTTTTTCTCCCTCTATTTTTTCCTTATTTTCTTTTTCAACTCCACCATTCTCATCATTTTTTTCTTTTTCAACTTCACCATTTTTCTCAACTACTTCTTTTTCAAACTCCTCCAACACAACTTTATCTTTCTTATTTGTCACCTTTGGAACAACTGGAGGTAACACCTTCTTACTTCTCAATTCAATAGCCTTGCAACTCTCATTTTTAGGATTGTCTTGAGTGTTGCCAGAAAATCCTCCCTTGTTCTGCTCCGCCAACTGTTTTGCTAACTGCCCAATCTGAGTTTCAAACATTTTTCGTGAGGCTTCATTAGTCTTTCCTTCAGCCTCCTGATTTGCCTTCATTTGTTCAAAGTTGGATTGAGTCATTTGCATGAACTTGTTCATCGTCTCTTCAAGGCCCGACGGTTTTCTTTGTTGTTGCTGAGGTTGGGGATTAGGTAGAAGAGGATTCAAAGTGTTTGTGTTGGAATAGCTCAAGTTTGGATGTTTGGCATACCCTGGATTGTAGGTGTTGGAGTAAGGATTGTTTTTCTGGTAGTTTCCCATGTAGTTTGCTTCCTCACTAAATCCCTCAAGGGTACACTCCCCATTTGGATGGTCTCCTTGACAGAAATCGCATACTTGAACAGGTATTTGTTGAACTTGTTGGACATGGGCATTTTGTGTTTGAGCTTGTCCCATGGCCAAAGCTGTAACATGTTTAGTCAAAGTTTCAAGGTGTTTGTTCATAGCTGTTTGGTTAGCCAAAAGAGCGGTATGGTCACTCACTTCAAAGACACCCCTTTTCTTCTTGTCACCCTCGACTCTATATTCATTTTGGGCCATGTTTTCTATCAAAGTTTGAACTTCATGGTAAGTTTTATGTCTCATGCTTCCACCAGCCGAAGCATCTAAGAACATCCTATGGTTATTGGATAACCCCTCAGTAAAAATTTGAAGAGATGATTTCTCATCTATGTTGTGTGATGGACACCTTTTCAGAAGCAGTTTAAACCGCTCCCAAGCATCATACAAAGTTTCACTCTCTCCTTGCTTGAAGTTTGTAATCTCATGCTTTTTCTCCTTATATTTGGACATAGGGAAAAATCGCTCATAAAACTTAAGCTCTAACTCGTCCCAAGTTTGAATGGTTCCACTAGGGATGGACAGCAACCAATCCTTGGCTCTACCGGTTAAAGTGAAAGGGAAAAGTCTCAGTTTCTTTTGGCTCTCGGTAACAGTATCTGGTGGGACACAAAACTGACAAGTTTCATAAAATTTGCTTATGTGCTCATGAGGGCTCATATTATCACGCCCATCATATTGGTCTTCCCTCAAGCCTTGCAAAACAGAATTTTTTATGTCAAAGGCAACAGGGTCAGCAGGTTGAAAGATATGAATTAAGCGCCCACGGTTGGTGGCTAACCCGTAATCTCCCATCATAGGTCGAGGAGGGGGTGGATTTTCTCCCATGGTGACAGTAACAGGTAGTGGTACAGGTATAAGGATGAATTCAGGTTCAAAAGGTGTAGGGCTAGTGTGCTGAGTTCTGGGACTAGGTTCAGCTGATCGAGCCAACCGGACAGCCTTTCGATTTGCTTTTGCGGTCTTCTCGATCTCAGGATCGTACAACAATTCTCCTTGTGGTTTTCTACCTCGCATAAACAGCAAACTACACCTTAGTAGCACTGCACAATACCAAATAAATATGAAAATTTATTCAAAATCTTTCTTACAACAAAATTTAAAAACAGAAAATAAATTGCATAAATCTTAATGATAACGATATTGCCTTGTTGAAATGATTCAACAGTCCCCGGCAACGGCGCCAAAAACTTGATAGAGTATTAGCAAGTCTACTAACTTATATCGAAGTAATAAATAATTCGTTTCCACAGGGACTATTTCTTCTCAACGAGTAATAGCATTATCATAAAGATGTATTAAAATTGGGGGGGTTGCCCTAGGCAGATGGTTTGAAATTGCAATAAGAAAACTTAGGTCAATCCCTTGATCCTAAGTCCTCTTCTCTAATTATAATTCCCTAATCCCTTAGGTGAACCTATAATTCTCGAAGGTTTTTAGCACGTTAATTCCAAAATCATCACCTAACAACGTTCCATCCCTAGATTGTCCGTTAAGTGAAACAGTATAAGTATATCCGAGTTATACGCTAGTGTCAGTAGTCATATATTCTCTTGAATCGATTATATTGGGTCAGAATCATAAAAGCATTAAGCATAAAATATACTGAATAAACTAGATTGACATTGATAGAGCGAATAGAGTTTTAGGTTACAAGCATGAGCTATTACAGATTCATCTCAAGACCTAATCACAATAGATCTAGCTAATCATGGCTAAAGCACAATTAACTAATGATAAGGAAGAATTCATTACATCAATTGATAACCGGCTATGAGTTTTCGATGGTCTCCCACCTTTTATCTCGATTTCCAGCTCCAAAAGTATGATCTCTACTACCAAAAATCCGAACCCTTGCCTCAGAAAACAACTTGGCTTAAATAGGGAAAATCTGTTGTACGCCAAAATCGGAGTACGATGCTCAAAATCGGAGCACGATGGCTGCATTAAAATCAACATTGAAACAGACGCTCCTTCAAATCGGAGTACGTTGAAGTCTCATCGGAGTACGATTTTTACAGTCCTGAAATGCCTTCAATTTGCTGCCAAATCGGACTACGATTCTAGAAATCGTAGTACGATTCCTTGCTTCCTTAAACACTTCAATTTCAGTCTTTTATAGCTTCTAACTCATACAAAATCACCTGAACTCAACTCAAAACTCATAAACATGGTACTAAAAACAATATATGACCTAGTGTCATCAAATAGAAAGTTAGTAAAGAACTTGTTTAAGTATGTCAATTAACATTCATCTATACTATATATATATATATATATTATATATATATATATATATATATATATATATATATATATATATATATATATATATATATATATATATAAAGGAAACTATCACTTTCTACACATTTTTGGGTTAAATTTTCTTTTCAAAAATACCATTAAACATAAAAACTAGTAACACATGTAACAAATAAATAAGAATAAATTTAATTTAATTTAAGGAGAATAATTACACACAGTTCCTTATAAAATAACACGTGGATTACTAATTCATGTCACTAATCTTCGCCGTTAACCCTCTTTTACCTCCGTTAACCACCGATCAAACTCACAAAAATCTAGCACAAAACAGAAACTCATGTTTTATCAGCCGTTTTTATGTTGTACATCTGTGGTTTTCCCTTCAATTTCAACGACAAAGATTGCCAAGTATTTTCTTATCCCTTCCACAAAAAACAACATTTCCATATTATTTTATTATATTTTATTTTAATAATATAAGTTACTCTTCCTTATCCTTTGATAAATTGTAACAAACGTGATCAAAAAATAATGTTCAAAATTGGACTTTAAATCCTTTAAAAAAAAATTAGTAACAAACGTGGGCAAAAAATAATGTTAAAGATTGGACTTTAAATCCTCCAAAAAAAAATTAGTAACATACGTGAGCAAAAAATAAGGTTAAAGATTGGACTTTAAATCCTCTAAAAAAAAGATTAGTAACAAATGTCAACAAAAAATAATGTTAAACATTGGACTTTAAATCCTCCAAAAAAAAAATTAATAACAAACGTGAGCAAAAAAATAATCTTAAAGATTGGACTTTAAATCCAAAACAAAAAAAGATTAGTAACAAACGTGAGCAAAAATATTGTTAAAGATTGGACTTTAAATTCTCTAAAAAAAATATTAATAACAAACGTGAGCAAAAAATAATGTTAAAGATTAGACTTTAAATCCTCCAAAAAAAAATTAGTAACAAACGTGAGCAAAAAATAAGGTTAAAGATTGGACATTAAATCCTCTAAAAAAATGATTAGTAACAAACGTGACCAAAAAATAATGTTAAAAGATTGAACTTTAAATCCTCCAAAAAAAGATTAGTAACAGACATGAGCAAAAAGTATTGTTAAAGACTAGACTTTAAATCCTCTAAAAAAAGATTAGTAACAAACGTGAGCAACAAATATTGTTAAAGATTGGACTTTAAGTTCTCAAACAAAAAGATTAGTAACAAACGTGAGCAAAAAATATTAATAAGTAGGGTTCTCACAGTTCATAGTTTGTTCCCACATTGTTTAGTTTTTCTCAACCTCTCTCATCCCTCTGCATCAGAATTCATAATTAACGTGTAAGTTTTTTTCTTTATCTTTCATATTACAACTAATAAAAGTTGATTAATTTTATGGATTATTTGACTTTGCTGGTTTATAAGTGATTATGATTCAAATTGTTTATGATTAATTTTAAGGATTATTTAATTTTGCTGGTTTATAATTGCTTACACAAACTATGATAGCGTGATTTTTTTTTATCTATACTATATATAAAAAAACTACCCCTTTCAGCACTTTTGGGTTGGATTTTTCTTTTCAAAAATTCCCTCAATTTTCAATTCAAATAACACATGTAACAAATAGATAAGAATAAATTTAAATATTAAAAAGATGTAACAAACACGATATGAATATGTGTATGTCGCGTCATTTTTTGGAGATCAAGGCTATTTGATCAGCTTTTGACTCACTAAATTATTTCACGACTTTTGAAAAAATTATTTAATTTAGAAGGGGTTCGGGGATTGGTTATATTTAGGGAAGGTATTAGCACCCTAAATATTCGTAGTACTCTACGAGAACCTTTCGACTTTATTTTACTTTTTGTGCTATAACTATCTTACTTTTGTTTAAAAGAAGGAATTTGAAAATAGAGATTAAAAAAGGAAAGAAGCCTATTATCTACATGTTTTATTGATTCGGAAGGACTAGGTCCTTTGCCTACGTACCTGTGAGGGATCAGAACCTCGTTGTTCGGGGTAAAAATTACCGTTGTTTGGTTTTGTGTTTTTTATTAGTTTTGAAAAAGGTTTTAAAATGAAAAGCCAAAGTGGCAAAAGTAAGATTTTGTTTGTGTTTTTTAATTTAAAAGGAAATATACTCAAAGTAAAATTAAATTGATTGATATTTGATTACGGAAAAAAACTAAAATGAACGATCACTCGATTGAAAGTCGAGGTTTATTATGAAAATATTTTTGTGAATTTTTGGTTATTTGAATGTTTTTGTTGTTTTTGAATATTGACTAAAGTAAAGTTAAAACTAACGGAGCGAGGAAAATAAAGCGTAGGTAACTCATGGTGGCGTTGGACCACCACGAGGACCTTTGACCTAAAATACGAAGCATGAAAAGTAATGCATACACCCACACACGCACACATGCACCTAAAACTATTACATAAAAGCCTATTATACATTCTAAGTTCTGCAATAAAATAAATGACATAAGAAAAATAAAATGCATGAATGATACATTAACCTAATATGCAACAATAACAAAAGTGCTAATAATAAAAATGAAATGTAACAAATAGAAATAAAATGACCTAAATCCAGTAAAATTAAAATGCAATAATGAGGAAATGCACGGGAGAATTAAACAAGATATAGTAAAAAAGATATGAATGCAGGGGGGTGTTAACAACCCTAAAGGGGTGCAGGAAGCAGAATAAAACTGAATTGGGCCCTAGGGAGCAAGTTCGGCGCTGGGCTTAAAAAAACAAACCAAACCGGTCTGATTCAAGTGAATCGGACCGGTTCGGTGCACCTTATAAATAGGGGGAAGGACCGGTTAATTTCATTTTCCATTTTCCCTTCTCTCTCTTCTCTCTCCCTCTCTCTAAAACGCTCTCCCTTCTCTCTTCTCTCACCGCCTGTGTTCTTCCTTCCGGACCAGTTTCCGGCGAGGTAAAGGGTGTCTGGCGCGGTGGCCGGCCGGCCAAGATGGCCACGCCGCCGCGTCGGAGTAAAGTTTTACTCCTTTTTTTGATTTTTTTTCGCTCTTTCTATCTATTTCCTCTCCCTCTTTCCGATTCTAAACCTAAAAGCCTCAAAAACTCAAACAATAAGCCTAAATCTACAAAGAGCGGAAGAAAGAAAAAGTTATACCTTTTGGGTGTCTGGATTTGGTTCTGTTGAGATGTGCGATTCCGATTCGGCTTGTTCGGATGTTTGCGAGTTGTGATGTACGACTGTGATTGTTGTGTGTGTGTTGTGCGTGTGTACCTGGTTCTTTGCGGATGTTTTGGTGTTGGAATTCGGCCTGGATTGGTTGATGGTGTACGGTTTGTGTGTCTGTTGTTGTGTAACTGGCTGTGTTCTTGTGATGTTGTGGTTGTGAGTTCTGTGCGATGTTGTTTATGTGTTGTGCGATTTGATCTGATTGTGAAAATCAGTCGTTGGGTTTGTGCGTTTGTTCTCTGGTTTTTTGTAGGTTATGTGTTGTGTGAAGGTGGGAAAAACACAAGAAGGGGGGGGGGGGGGGGGGGTTGAATTGTGTTTTCAAAAACGTTTCTTTCTTACGAAAAATAGCACTGTTCTCAGGATTCAGAGTCTGATGGAGTTCAGACTCTAATCAGAGTTCAGAGTCTCAGCAGCGGAATAAAGATCAGATGCAAGAAAGAAAGAAGACACAAACACTTTTATACAGGTTCCTTCCACAAACCGGAAGTAGTCCTGTCCCCCTTGCACTTCCAAGGAGAGTTTCACTAAAATGTAATATCAAATTACAAGTTGCTCAAACACACAAGTAAGAGACTTCCTTTTGCTCAATCACACAAGAATGAGACTTCAGATGCTCAAGCCCACAAGCAAGAGACTTTAAAACAATTACAAAGAATTGAAAAGAGTTTTGAATACTTGATATACTATCAGAGGTATTCACAAAACAAAATGAAACAGAACAGACTCTGTTTTCTTAGATACTTAGAAATTCTAAAATGTGAGCTTTTGTAAGAATTATCTAAGTTGTTGATGAACAGATTTTGCGACTTAGAATATGAGATAAGAATTCAATTCGCGTGTATATCGTTCTAATACATATATTTTTAATTCTTCAAGTCTTCAGCTCTATTTATAGAGGTTTTGAGAGACGTTGGAGAACAGCCAGCTCATCAACTTTTCTTTACCGAAGCTGATTTGACACCCTTGATCCTTTGCTTGATTTGAGGCTTGTACAATGAAATCAAATTCAAATCCATTCCCTCAAATAAGGAAAAGTTTCTGCTACAGTTACTGTTATTCTTGTCGTGTATAGAAGACACTATGCAGAGTTGGTGGTTGCAGGGACAAACGTAGGCATAGTGGTTGTACTTTTCGTACACTGTACTTTGTCAATGCTTCTTGGTGTCTGAAGAATCTTTGCTTCTGGATACCATTTGCTTCTGATGAGTCTGCCTCTGATGAACTTGCTTCTGATGACTTCATCTTCAGAAGCTCTTTCTTCAGACGCACTCTGACTCTGAATTTCCAGGAGCTCTTTTAGTCAGATATTCTTCAAGCTTCAGTTTAAGATTTCCTTTGCTCTTTAAATTTATTCAAACAGAACCTCTTGTAAATAAATCTTTGATTAATGGTCCTGCACACTTGAATAAATGTTTAGCAAATCCAATTGATAATTTTTAATACCTTGTTATCATCAAAACTTAAGTGGTATATTTGTGAAACACCCTTTGTTCCAACAATCTCCCCCTTTTTGATGATGACAAACATAAGTATTTAAAAAGATCAATTGTTGTTAACTTAATTAACAAGTTGACTCTTTAAGGATTCTGAGTTTTGTAAGCTCAGACTCCCCCTGAGTCTGATATTCTTTAAGGTGAGGTTTGTAAGCTCCCCCTAAGTCCTATCCAGGTTAATTAAGTTCATTTTTACGCTTAATACCAATATCATAGAATGTAGATGAGTTAAAATTGGGTTCTCAAATAAAATTTGTTAAGATAAATTTTATTTCATTCTTGGGCTCAGCTTCTGTTAAATACTTTTCTATTACTCCCCCTTTTGTCATCTATTAAAAAGATAAAACAACCAGTAAAAAAGAATGTATAAAACAAAAGTGAAGAAATAGAAACTTTTATATAAGAATGATCAGGAAAGTACAGAGTGTCAAAACATAGAAAGCAGGCAATTAAGACACATAACAAAGAAAACAAAAACAAGGTGTGCAGCTAAGGGTTTGGTTGGGGTTGATGCTGTTGCTGTTGCTGTTGAACAAGAGCCATCAGACGCTGGATGTCTTCAGACTGCTTCCTAACAGTTTCTTCCAGAGCCAGTTGTCTCTGAAGAAGTTGATCTTCCCTAGCCTTAGCTTCTTCTTGTTGCTTCAGCACCTTTTGCTTCAGCATCTTGAAGACCTTAGTGTCTCTTGTTACATAATCAGATTCAGCATAGAACGGGGCATTAGCCAAAAACAGAGGCTTGGTCTGGAGTTGAGAAGAGGAGTGGGATTCTCGCAAGCGTCTTTCCATGGCGCGAGCTTGAATATCACAACACTTCTGGGCAACACCATCAAAGAAGTTCAATGCCCTATTCGTAAGATTACACCAGCTTTCTTGATAAATGAATGGTAGAAAAGGAGTGTTCCGAAGAAGCACCAAACTCTGCATTTCATCATTCAGAGCCACCAGGCGTTCATCCAGGTATTCAGAATCCAAAATGTTGATGGGGGGTTGGTCAGACATATGGATTGGTGAGGAGGGTGAGGATTGGTCAGACTCAGTGGTATGGTTTTGTGGTGGTTCAGAATGTGAAGCAGACACAGTGGGTTCAGATTCTGCCACTGGGACAGACTCTGTAGCCACAGTTTCCATTTCAGATTCTGGAATGGTTTCATTTGGAGGTTGGTTTACAGTTGTTGGTTGTTGTTGTTGGTATTCAGGAAGTTCTCCTGAATAATGTTTTTCAAGATTGGAGAGGTCATCCTGTTCTGAGGGTTTGTTTTGTGGTGAAGAGGGTGGTTGTTGTTGTTTGTTTGTTGATGGATTGTCAGTTACCACTTGTTCTTCAGCAACAGCTGTTAAATCAACAACTTGTGGACTGACTGGGTTTGTGGTTGAAGAGGGTGGAATAGAAGTATCAGGAGCAAGCATATTTAAAGGTTGGATAACAGGTGGTTGGAAGGGATGATTGGCAGGTAGTTTATTACAGATGCCTATCCTCCTTTCACCTAACTCACCTATTGTCTTATAAACATCGTCTGACACTTCTTTGTAGGGAGTGGGTTTAGAAGAAGGTTTAGATTTTGTAGTGGTAGTTTTGGTTTTGAAGGTTCTTTTGGCCTTGGGTACAGGTATGGATATTTTGAATTTCTGACTTAGAGGTGCACTATCTAAGTCAGAGTCTGTAGAAGATGAGTTGGAAGAAGAAGGTGGGGGAATTGGATTCTGAGTTACCTTAGATGTCTTGGGAACGTCTGAGGCAGCAGCCTCTGAAGCAGCAGCTTCTGATGTAATCTCAGTGACTGATTTGTCCGGGAGAGAAACACTCGTCCGGATTACTGGTGAAGAACCAGCAGCTACTGAAGCAATCTCTTGAGGGACAGCATCTGAGGTAACAGCTTCAGAAGTCTTTTGCAGAACCTGCTGAGCTCCCTTCACAGCACTCTCTTCCAGCTTCTTGGCCAAATTCTGAGCCTCAATAACCTTCTCAATGAGATGTTGATCTTCATCATGATCAATACCCATAGCTTCCAGAGTCTTGTCTCTATTAATCCGGTATTGGGCTTTTAACCTTTTCTTCTCATTTTTAAGGTTCTGATAGTGCTCTTCAGTCCTCTTCTGTTGTGCAGGAGTGAGTTCAAACATAGGCATCACAATCTCCCCAGTTGCTAGCCTTTTGAGTGGTCTTACAGTCTCAACAAAGCCAGCTTCTTTTTCTTCCTGGGCTTGTTGAAATCTTTCCTCAATGTTTGACTCAGCCTTTCCTCTTTTCCTCTTTGGAGTAGTCACAGTTCCAAAGGTAGTTGCTTGAGTATTAGCAGCCTTCTGCTTTCTGGCCACAGCAACTTCAGATTTCCTCTGGGCTTCTCCAGACTCCTTAGCAAAAGCTGCTAAATAAGCAGATAATGCTTCAGGATTGTTCTCTTTAAGAACAGAGGGAAAATTTCTGATGAGAGGAAGAGGGGCTTCAGACTCCTTCAAATCCTTTGAGTCAGTCAGGATTGATGTAATGGCCTTCATGTTGTAGAGGGAAGTGCCATTTATCATCCTTCCAGTAGAGACACCCAGCACTCTGTCTGACGCCAGATTGAACGTCTCCAGAGTTCTCAGAACACCTCCTTGGTAGAAGATTTCAGAGAGAAGTCTTCCACAAGGAATTTGTTTCCTTTTTCCTTTATAGGCTTCCTTGACAGCCCAGCATAAATGGTGCATGATATATTTTGGAAGATTTATTGGTTGAAATCCAGCCAAGAAATACAGCACCAGTTTATGATCAGAGTTAGGTTGATCAGCACCTCCTCCCTTCTGGAAGAAGCACTCATTCATAATCTTCAGAAGCACCCTGTGCTCTATATCCATTTCAACCAACCTGGTTGCAGGGTTTCCTTTCAGCAGCAGTCTTGTAAAACTGCCCAGCATGGCGTCTTTGCTGCTGACGTTCCACTGAAACCTTCCTTCCATAGGCATCCTGCATGCCTGAGCAATCACTTCTTCAGTGATAGATACAGGGATACCCATCACAGCAGATTTAATTTCAAGGCCGTGAAAAGGTTCAAGACCCATTTCTTTTCTTGTTTTGCCTCTCAAAGAGGGGTTTCTTAACACAGCTTCCTTTTCTTCTGCCTTGGCTGAATCAACATCAAAAACTTCAGCCCTAATCCAGAATTCCTTTACCAGATTTACATAAGTTGGTCCATTTAACATCTGGAAGTACCCAGCCATTTTCTGAGCAGAGATAAACGCTTCCATATCAACCTTGTTTCTCTTTAAAGAAGCGAAATCCACTGGTGATTCAATTTGAACGACCAACGAACCCTTTTGAAGAGGAACGGTTACAGGTTTAATGGAGATGTTTGATTTAGAACTTGAACCGCTCGTAGACGAAGCCATTTGGAGAAGATGAAGTTTGGGGGTTTTGGGTTTCTAAGTTTGAGAGAAGAGAGAAGGTTGATTCTTTAAAACGTAACTGCTTAAGACTTAAAAGTGTAGGAAAGTGAGTGAGTAGTGTGTGTTTGGTATTTATAGTGATTTGAAAAAAAAAAAATTAACTCTTCACATTTCAGAAGTAATAGCCAAACATGCGTATTAATGACTTGAGGGGCGCGAAAAATATTGAGAAAGAAAAACCATCATTGCCCATAAAAAGCGTTGTTTCCCAATGCAGATAGACGTGTCAGAAGCCTATACAAAGTAACTTTAACCTTTCCACTTCCCAGTACTTTCAGAGTCACAAAAAAAGATTCCTTTTCAGGGTCTGATAATTTTCTCAGAGGCTGAGTCTTTTCAGATTCTCCTAGGAGAGTCTGAAGCTTATTCAACGTCTGATAATTTTCAGAGTCTGATTTTTCATTCAGAGTCAAACATTACTCAGAGACAAAATGCATGTTCAAATTTTTTTTTATAAAATCAAATCTTTCAACGGTTAAAGGTTTTGTAAAGATATCAGCCCACTGATGATCAGTATCAATAAATTGAATATCTAATATCCCCTTTTGAACATAGTCTCTGATAAAGTGATGTTTGATTTCAATGTGTTTGGCTCTTGAATGAAGAATAGGATTTTTAGATAGACAAATAGCAGCAGTATTGTCACAATAAACTGGGATACAGTTTTCAGTTATTTGGTAGTCTTCTAACTGATGTTTCATCCAAAGCAGTTGTGTGCAACAACTAGCAGCTGAGATGTATTCTGCTTCTGCTGTTGACAAAGCAATAGTTGCTTGTCTCTTACTGGCCCAGGATATCAGATTCTCACCAAGAAACTGACAGTTTCCACTGGTTGATTTTCTTTCAATCCTGTCACCAGCATAGTCAGCATCACAGAATCCAACTAGCTTATAATCTGAAGATTTCTTGTAAAGAAGTCCAAGATTAGTTGTTCCTTTCAGATATCTAAAGATTCTTTTAACCGCAGTTAAATGTGATTCTCTAGGATCTGATTGAAATCTTGCACACAGACAGACACTGAACAAAATATCAGGTCTAGATGCAGTGAGATACAACAGAGAACCAATCATACCTCGATACATCTTTTGATCAACTTTGGTTCCTTGATCTTCTTTGTTCAGAGTGCAGGTAGGATGCATTGGAGTGTTCATTTCCTTGCAGTCTTCAAGTTTAAATTTTTTCAGAAGCTCTCTGGTATACTTGGACTGATGAACATACACTCCTTCTTTGCACTGATTGATCTGAATTCCTAGAAAGAACTTTAGTTCTCCCATCATGCTCATTTCAAATTCTTCCTGCATCATCTTAGAAAATTCCTTGCAAAGAGATCTGTTAGTTGAACCAAAAATAATATCATCAACATAAATTTGTACAATCAGAATGTCTTTCTCAAGTGTCTTCTTGAAGAGTGTTGTATCAACCTGACCTCTTTTAAAATCATTTTTAAGCAAGAAATTACTCAGTCTGTCATACCAAGCTCTGGGAGCTTGTTTCAGACCATAGAGAGATTTCTTTAGCTTATAAACGTAGTCAGGATGTTTTAAATCCTCAAAACCAGGTGGTTGTTTTACAAACACTTCTTCAGATATGACTCCATTGAGAAATGCGCTTTTAACGTCCATTTGATACAAAGTTATGTTGTGATTTACTGCGTAGGAAAGAAGTAACCTGATTGCTTCCAATCTCGCAACTGGAGCAAAAGTTTCAGTGTAATCAATGCCTTCTTGTTGGCTGTATCCTTGAGCAACAAGTCTGGCTTTGTTTCTAATTACTTCTCCCTGTTCATCTAGCTTGTTCCTAAACACCCATTTAGTTCCAATAATGTTCTTGTGTTCAGGCTTAGATACAAGATCCCATACGTCATTCCTTTTAAATTGATTGAGCTCATCTTGCATTGCTAAGATCCATCCATCATCAGCTAGTGCTTCATCAACTGTAGTAGGTTCCATCATGGATAGCAGACCCAGGGCAGACTCTTCAGGTCTGAAATGTGATCTAGTTCTTCTGGGACTTTCTTTGCTACCAATGATCTGATCCTCAGGATGAGAAGACTTGTATTTGAATGAATTTTTGGATTGGATAACTTGCTGTGAATCATCTTGATTTTCTTCAGAAGCTTCAGCAATAGGGACATCAGGAGCAGTCACAGCTTCTGAAGTTTCATGTGCCTCTGGAGTTTGATCAGGTTCTGAACAATCATCAGACTCTTCTGAACCTGCATTATTTTCACTTTGCTCTGGAATTTGACTTCCAGGCTCTTTGTCATCAAACTTGACATGTATAGACTCTTCAACACAGAGTGTTTCCAAGTTATACAGTCTGTATGCTTTAGATCTCTCAGAGTAACCTAGAAAGATTCCCTTTTGAGCTTTTGCATCAAATTTCTTCAGATAGACTTTATTGTTCAAAATGTAACAAGTACATCCAAACTGATGAAAATAAGAAATGTTGGGTTTCCTACCTTTAAAGAGTTCATATGCTGTTTTGTTCAGGATGGGTCTGATGTAGATCCGGTTCTGAACATAACATGCTGTGTTCACTGCTTCTGCCCAAAAATGTTTTGCCAGATTGTTTTCATGAATCATGGTTCTTGCCATTTCTTGAAGAGTCCTATTCTTTCTTTCTACAACTCCATTTTGTTGTGGAGTTCTAGGAGAGGAGAATTCATGGACAATTCCAAATTTTTCACAAAAAATTTCAAATGGCTCATTTTCAAATTCTCCCCCATGATCACTTCTGACTTTTAGAATTTTAAGTTCTATTTCAGATTGGACTTGAATACAGAATTTTGTGAACACATCATATGAATCATCTTTAGATTTGAGAAACTTAACCCAACTCCATCTACTGTAATCATCAACAATCACCAATCCATATTTACTTCCATATATGGATGCAGTACTGACTGGTCCAAATAAATCAATATGGAGTAGTTCTAAGGGTCTGGAGGTAGAAACGATGTCTTTAGATTTGAAAGAAGTTTTAACAATTTTTCCTTTCTGACATGCACCACAAAGTGCATCTGAATGATAATCAATGTCTGGTAGCCCTTTGACAAGTTGTAACTTGCTAAGCTTGGAGATTAATCTCCAATTAGCATGTCCCAACCTTCTGTGCCACAGCCATTTCTTATCACTCACTGACAGGAGGCAGAATACCTTCTGATCAGTCAGTTCTGAAAAATTTATTTTATAGACATTGTTCTTTCTCTTTCCCTTAAACACTACAGATTGGTCATCAGTGTTGATTACTGTGCAGTTGTTCTTATTAAACAAGACGTCATAACCATTATCACAAAATTGACTTATGCTAAGTAGGTTATGCCTTAGTCCATCTACAAACCACACATTATTGATTGAGACTGAGGAATTACCAATTGTTCCAGTACCAATGATTTTGCCAGTTTGGTTTCCTCCAAATCCCACAGTTCCTCCCTCTTTCATGGTCAGGGTTAGGAACATAGACTTTTCTCCCATCATATGTCGCGAGCAACCACTGTCCAGATACCAGGACTTCTGCTTTGTATTTCCTTTTAGACATATCTGCAGCATCAACAATTTGTGTCTTAGGTACCCATACTTTCATGGGTCCTCTTGGGTTAGTCCTAGAAGTTCTGAATCTCTTTTGTGTATTCTGTCTGAATTTTTCTTTGTCAGTCTTCTTCCAGACTTTGGGTTCAGAACCTTTAATCTTAGAATGTGACTTAGTAAAAATAGCTTCTTTTCTCTGAAATCTAGGCTTTTGAGTTTCAGACTCTGTTTTCTTCAGAACCTGTTTGATGGGTTCTGATCTTTTCAGAATCTGTAACGTTGGAGCTTTTGATTTAGAGTCATTCATGACCTTTGTCTTATAACTCTTAGGTTTTGACTTAGTCAATTCCTCTGAATTTGAAGACTTAGATTTTGAATGTGAAGCCTTTTCAGATTCAGACACAAAATGAGTTTTCAGACCTTCTTTGATGTTATCAGAACAAGGTTTTAGAATTACTTCACTAGAGTTACCTCCTGTGAAACCAATTCCCTTTTTGTTGTTCTGATTTATGCTATAAATCATGGATGCAACTTTGGTTCTATCAATTCCTGTGTTAATAAATTCCTGAAGAGCAGCATCCTGCTCAGTCATGATTTTATTATCACCCTTCTTTGTCATTGTTTTCAAGTTATAATTTTCTTGTTTTAAAGCTTCCATTTCCGTCTTAGTTGATTCATGGAGTTTCAGCAGCTTATTGTATCGTTGCTTAACTCTCCTCAACTCAGTGGATTGGTTTTCATAATGACAAAGAAGTTCTTTAAGAGAATCAATTAGTTCAGATCTGGTGAGTTTAGAATATACCTCAGTTTCAGTTTCAGAATCTGTACTTGACTCAGCATCAGATGATTCTTCTTTGTTATCAGCAGTAGCTACCAAAGCCAGAGCTATTTTAGCTTCATCTTCAGCATCATCTTTGTCAGACTCAGACTCATTATCCAGATCCTCCCAAGTTGCCATTAAGCTCTTCTTGAATTGCTTCTTGAATTTGTTAGATTTGAAGAACGCTTTCTTAGATTTTTCTTTGGATTTCTCTTTCTGCAAGTCTGGACATTCAGCAATGAAGTGTCCAACCTTTTTACAGTTGAAGCAACCTTTCTGATCTTCCTTTCTTGAACTTTTGTGATTACTACCTTTGTTCATAAACTTCTTGTTCTTCTTAGCAAGGTATTGTAATCTGTTTGTGAGCATAGCCATCTCTTGAACAATCTCAGAGTCTTCATCAGAATCTTCAGATGTAGATTCTTCTTCAGACTCCAAAGCCTTCAGAGCCTTACTTGACTTGCCTCTGGACTTTAGTGCGATGGATTTGGACTTCTTGACAGGTTCTTGCTCATTAAGACCTATTTCATGACATTTCAAGGAGCTTATGAGATCCTCAACACTCAAGGTGTTTAAATCTTTAGCTTCCTCAATGGCTGTCACTTTTGGTCTCCACTTTGCAGGTAAACTTCTCAGAATCTTATTCACATGATCAGACGTTACGTAGCTTTTCTTCAGAATCTGAAGTCCAGAAACAAGAGTCTGAAACCTTGAGTACATGGTCTCAATGTTTTCATCCTCCTTCATTCTGAACAACTCATACTGATGAACAAGCATAGTAGCCTTGGCTTCTCTGACTTTCTTGTTACCCTCATAAAGTGAGCACAATGAGGTGAACATAGCCTTTGCTGTTGATTTGTCACTCATTTTTAAGTACTCTTTATGAGGCAAGGCAGCCACAAGAATGCCTCTGATCGTATGATGTTTCTTATAAAGCTTTTTCTGCTCAGGAGTGTGAGCTTTCCTATCAAGAGCAGCTCCTTCTTCATCTAGCCTCAGATCACCAACACCATCTTCAAGAACATCCCTCAATTCTTCATCCATTCCCATGATGTGACTATACATCTTGGTTTTCCACCAAGAAAACATTTCAGGATCACCATTAAACATAGGAGGTTTGTTGTGATTTGAAGATCTTTCACTTTTGTTGATATTGCTGTAGTCATACTGCACAGCAGCTCCAGAACCAAAACCAGAACCAGATGCAGATGCAGAAGCTTCATCCCCAGACATGTTTTTCACCGATCGTTTACTGTAACACGGTTAAGTGCTAACTACAGAGCCGAAGCTCTGATACCAACTGAAGGTGGGAAAAACACAAGAAGGGGGGGGGGGGGGTTGAATTGTGTTTTCAAAAACGTTTCTTTCTTACGAAAAATAGCACTGTTCTCAGGATTCAGAGTCTGATGGAGTTCAGACTCTAATCAGAGTTCAGAGTCTCAGCAGCGGAATAAAGATCAGATGCAAGAAAGAAAGAAGACACAAACACTTTTATACAGGTTCCTTCCACAAACCGGAAGTAGTCCTGTCCCCCTTGCACTTCCAAGGAGAGTTTCACTAAAATGTAATATCAAATTACAAGTTGCTCAAACACACAAGTAAGAGACTTCCTTTTGCTCAATCACACAAGAATGAGACTTCAGATGCTCAAGCCCACAAGCAAGAGACTTTAAAACAATTACAAAGAATTGAAAAGAGTTTTGAATACTTGATATACTATCAGAGGTATTCACAAAACAAAATGAAACAGAACAGACTCTGTTTTCTTAGATACTTAGAAATTCTAAAATGTGAGCTTTTGTAAGAATTATCTAAGTTGTTGATGAACAGATTTTGCGACTTAGAATATGAGATAAGAATTCAATTCGCGTGTATATCGTTCTAATACATATATTTTTAATTCTTCAAGTCTTCAGCTCTATTTATAGAGGTTTTGAGAGACGTTGGAGAACAGCCAGCTCATCAACTTTTCTTTACCGAAGCTGATTTGACACCCTTGATCCTTTGCTTGATTTGAGGCTTGTACAATGAAATCAAATTCAAATCCATTCCCTCAAATAAGGAAAAGTTTCTGCTACAGTTACTGTTATTCTTGTCGTGTATAGAAGACACTGTGCAGAGTTGGTGGTTGCAGGGACAAACGTAGGCATAGTGGTTGTACTTTTCGTACACTGTACTTTGTCAATGCTTCTTGGTGTCTGAAGAATCTTTGCTTCTGGATACCATTTGCTTCTGATGAGTCTGCCTCTGATGAACTTGCTTCTGATGACTTCATCTTCAGAAGCTCTTTCTTCAGACGCACTCTGACTCTGAATTTCCAGGAGCTCTTTTAGTCAGATATTCTTCAAGCTTCAGTTTAAGATTTCCTTTGCTCTTTAAATTTATTCAAACAGAACCTCTTGTAAATAAATCTTTGATTAATGGTCCTGCACACTTGAATAAATGTTTAGCAAATCCAATTGATAATTTTTAATACCTTGTTATCATCAAAACTTAAGTGGTATATTTGTGAAACACCCTTTGTTCCAACATTGTGTTGTGTTGCTGATTGATTGCAGGTGCTTTGGGTGAATTTTCGGCCTCCCTGTTGTGCGTGTTCTGGCTTGTGTTTATAGTCACAGATTTTGGGGTTAGTGTTTGTTACAGAAGCAGAAAAATTGGCTCGGATTAGGATAAGGGAAAAAAAAACGCATATGCACTGGATTTGGACAACCTCGGACTCGGACTATATTTTTTGATTTTTGGACAATTAATAATTAAAAATAAAAATAAAAATAAAAATGACTAATTAAAAATAGAATTAAAATAAAAAATAAAAATTGAGAAATTAAATAAAAGATGGAAATTAAAAAGATAAAATTAAAAAATGAGAGAAGAGGGACCGAATCGGAACAAAAAATGAGGTATTTTAAAATACCTCTCTGCCGAAATTTCGTTTGAAAAGTCGGAGATTATTCCGGACCAAATAACGCGTGTCAGTGGTGTCTTAGGTCAAAAAATGGGGTATGACATTGTAAATCTAATTAAATATGTATCACCATAAATTTGCCCTCGCTCATCCCATGATTCATGTTTTTGTGACAACATGTTGTTTCATGTTTTTGTTGAAATTTAAAAATTGTGACATTTTCTATCTTTCATTGAAAGTGGCTGAAGTGATTGGCACTCGTACCAGAAGCTCGGTTAACCATCCAAATAATGTTGAAATCATGAATTTATCTCAAGGTACGGGTTCTAATTCAATATTTTTGAAAATAAAAAATGAAAAAGATTATTGCAATGAAGCGCAAATTTGGTACTCCCCTATTTGAAAATAAATGTCTTTCAAAGTTGTTGCACATATATTAAGGATGACAAAATGGATGGATTTGATGAGTTTCAATTTAGATTAATAGATCAAAATAATCTATTAATCCATTAACACTTCATTAAATTCTTTTAAAAATCCAATCAAATATATGCCATTAAACATGAAATTCATCAAATCCATCTACTAATAAAGCACTTTTTTTTGTCCAATTTTTTAAAAGGTCCTGCTAACCAGTGCTTCGGGAGCAACGGTTAAGCTTACCATAAAAGGGAATTATTATCATAAAAGGATGCTGCTTTTGACATTCTTATCAATTAATTACACAATTTCAATGCATTAACTGCTATATAATTTCCCTTTTAATATTCTTAATCAGTGTCCTCGGGGCACTGGTTAGCATTTCTCTTTTCGAAAATATTTTTAAAACATTGTTTTTTTTTCTTCTTTTAATGAATTCAACCCAAAAACATTTATTTTAATAGTTTTAAAAAACTAAATATTAAAAAAAAAATTAACATTTAAATAATTATACCTAGGTTTTTATTAAAAAAATAATTAATAATACCTAGATTTACATGTACTTTTGTAAGTAGAAAAAACAGAGCTACATTGATATATTTTTTTAATTTGCTGTTAAAAAAAGCTACATTGACTTGTTAAAAGTGTTATCCCATATATAAAACCAGTAAGCAATTTAAACACTTAAATGATTAAGCTTTGTTATGTAACATGACAAACATAATGTAGCAGGTGCGAACGGTAGCGGTGCTTGTGAAAGTGATATTAATCAATTAAAACAATTGGTTATTGATTTAGAATGTGAGGAAAATGATATTGCAAAACAACTGCAATCGTTGGAGTCTCGGGGCAAAAAGCGCAAGCGAAGAGTTGATGTCTGGCTGGAAGGTTTAAAAGTTATGAAAGAAATTGCAAATGAGATGAATAACTTAGATGATATTCGTGACATAAATTATTTGATCAATGATATGAAACGACACAAGGAAAAGAAGCCTTTCACTTTGTCGACTGATTTTGTCGGGCGAAAATTAGATAAGAAAGTCCATAAAGTGTTGAAACTACTTGCTGATGATAAAGTCTTTGTCATTGGCATATATGGAATGGGGGGAGTGGGAAAAACATTACTTGCAACTCTTGTGGAGAATGAATTAAAAAGGAAATCAACTTTTAAGGATGTGTTTTGGGTCACTGTTTCTCACAATTATAGCATCTCAAAATTGCAACATGATCTTGCAAAAAGAATAGGCTTGAAGCTTGATGAAGACGATGAAAGAATTAGAGCTGACAACTTGTCTTTGGCATTGGAGGAAAAGGGAAAATCAATTCTTATTTTGGATGATGTTTGGAAATATATTGATTTGCAGAAGGTGGGAATTCATCCAAAAGTGAATGGCATTAAAGTGATTCTAACAACTCGTTTGAAACATGTATGTCACCAGATGGATTGTCACCCATATGCTATAATACAAATAGTTCCTCTCAGTTATTACGATGAAGAATATGAATCTGAATCTGAATGTGAAGATAGTGATGAAGATGTAGAATGTGAAGATTGGAAACTATTTATGCTAAAACTTGGACATGATGGAACAGCTAGGACACTTCCATGTGAAATAAAAAAGATTGCAAGATGTATTGTAAATAGATTTAATGGTTTACCACTTGCAATCAAGGTGATGGCTAGAACAATGAAAGGGATTGATGACATTCATCAATGGAAGCATGCACTCAATAAACTTAAAAAATTTGAAATGGGACAAGAGCTGGAAGAAGTATTCAATGTATTAAAACGTAGCTTTGATAATTTGATGGAAAAGAACTTGCAAAACTGTTTTTTGTATTGTGCATTATTATCTACTGATGATGGGAATGGGACTAGGTTTGAAAAATGTGAGTTGATCATGAAGCTAGTTGACAAAGGACATATAAATGGGAATATGTGTTTGGAAGAAATATTTGATGAGGGGAATGCCATATTGAACAAGCTTGAAGCCCATTCTTTGATTTGTTCTACTGTTAGTTATTCGGTATGCACACATCCCTTGGTGAGAAATATGGCCTATTATATATTGAAAGAGAGTCGGAGGAATGCTATAGTGGAGTTGAATGAGAAATTGACCGAGATACCTCTCTCTCACGGATGTGCAACTGATTTAGAGTTGGTTCATATTCGGCATTGTGATATAGAAGAAATCCCGGAGGGCATGTCACCTAATTGTCCAAAATTGTCTACCTTGATTATGAATTGTGTGTCCATTAGTCATATTCCAGAGAGTTTTTTCAGATATATGAATATTCTATCAATACTTGATCTATCCTACAATACCAGGCTAGAAACACTGCCAGACTCTGTGAGTGAGTTGAGGTCTCTTATTTCTTTAGTGCTCAAAGGATGTGGTTCATTGAAATATGTGCCCCCATTGGGAGAACTACAAGCATTGTCAAGATTGGTCATTTCATATACTTCCATTGAAAAAGAACCACAAGGCATGGAAAAACTACTCAATTTGAAATGGCTTGATCTATCATGTAACAGGAGTTTGAATATGGATTTCGGGTCCTTTTCATTCAATTTGACTAAAATACAATACCTCGATCTCCAACAAACTAATGCTTTGATTAAAGCTGAAGATATTCAAAGGATGAATATGTTGGAATGTTTTGCAGGCACCTTTGACTGCAAAGATTATAACGAATACATGCAAAAAATTCTTGAAATGAGGTTTGGGCTCAAAACATATGATATCGGTTTAGCAAACGTATATGCTGAAAGTGTTTGGAGTAATCATGTTAATTTGGAAGGATTTGTTCCTAAAGACCTTACATTTGATCCTCGAACTAAGACCATACAATTTGGAGATTGTGATCATTTCTCCCACATACTGCCTAAAGACCTTACATGTCTCTGTATAAAGACAAATAATCATTGGGTTTCCTTATGTGCTGCTCTTTCATATAACACTTCTTCTTCTTCTTTGAGGATAATTGAAACTTTTGATTGCAAACAACTGGAGAGCTTGTTTTGTTTATCTAGTTCTTGTTCCTTTTGCAGCATGATTCACAGCCTTGAAGTTTTGAAACTTGATAGTTTGGAAAGATTAACCGTTCTCTGTAAAGTAGATGTTGATGTTGGGCAATCTTTGTCACGAAGTGGCATATTCTCTTGTCTAAAAGAATTTTCTATTTCTTATTGCCATTCGATAGAGAAGTTGTTTACACCACAATTAGTTCAACAACTTCAAAGTCTGGAGAAATTATCGGTAAGAAATTGTGATTCAATGAAAGAGATATTTGCAGAGAGTAACAGTGGTGATGGTGACAGTTCCAGCATTACACTTCCCAAGTTTGCCTTCTTGGATTTGTTCTGTTTACCACAACTGAAGACCGTGTGCAAAGGGATTATACGTTGTGGATCTTCACAACCGATTTTGGTCATCTGCTCATTGTTATTTTGGGATTTTGGCAAAAAAAGGCGCCCTACAGTAAAGCTCATGGATGGCGAGAACCCTTATTTTGGGATTTTTCCTTAAAAGGTTTAATGTCTGTTTGAATTTTGAGGTTGAACTTGTACAAAATATAAGTATTAGATTAACTACTTTTTAAGGGTTATATGTATTTTTAAGCATTCAAACCATAAAATTCAAATTTAATTCATGTTTTGTTCAAAAAAAAAATCTTTTTAATGAGATTTTTATAATATTTTTTTTGACAAAATGAGATTTTTATAATATTATAAACATGATTGTGAAAAACAATTTAAAATTTCAAATGATACACATGAGTTAACTTAAAAGCAAAACAAAAAATGGTGATGAAAACAATAGTCTAATGTTTTACCAAACCTGGAGGTAGAATTCTATCAATTTGAAGAACAAGATTATCCAAGCCTTGCACTTCATTTAGTCATGCAGACATAAGAAGTAACAACAATGACTTTAAATTTGCAATTAATTTACGCAAGTTGTGCGCAGAGAATACCGGTTTAAATAATTATTTTTTGCAATTGTGTGCCTTTTCCCATATATTATAATTTCCTTTCAGTCTCATAATTTGGTCTTGACTAATTCCTTTTTAACTTTTGTGGTTCATTTGCTTTTTTCTTCTATTAATTTTTCTCTAAAAATATTATAGTTGAAAACTGATCAAATATTTATCATTCTTGGATATAAAAAAATTACTTAATAAACCAGAGTCATATGCAGCCTTTTCTGCTTAGACTTGCTTCCACCCTCCTCAAAGGGGTTTCTCTTATCTAATATTATGGCTATGCAATTTTACATTCCTGAATAATAGGATATGGACCTAATAAAACATGATATGAGAATAAACAAATAATTGGTTCTCAATTAAAATTATGTTTGCATATCATAATTGCTTCTCAATTATACATTTGTTGTATCAATGTTGTTTTCTGCCTATTCAAGAGTCATTTTCATGACAATAATCAAAATAAACTAGCCACAGGAAGGTTACAAAGAGAAAACTCATAAAAATGTCAAATTGAAAGAGAATAGGCAATAATGAGAGTACTATGAAATGATGAATAAGAGCTGCTGATTCTGATTTCTGAGTGTGTATTCGTAAGCCTAAAGGTCACTAGTCTAGGATAATGTTTTTCTTCTATTCAACCATATTGTACTGAGCCTTTTCAGCTTAGACTACATCAAAACATTTCACAATCTGTTGACATTGGAATTGTCATATGTAAGATTGGCTGACTACATCAGTTGTCGGCTAACTGCTGAACCTAGCTACAAGTTCATTATACCAAGTCTTAAAGGACTTTGAGGCTATTATTAAGTCTTATTAGGGTCGTAGTAATGTTTATCCGAGAAAGAATCTCGACACACGCTCCATTTTGACCAAGTCCCCAAAAGATATTCATATGCTTATTGACTGTGTCAGAAATGAATGGGCGCGAAAGGAGGGGAGCTCAGATAAAGGTTGTTGCCCATGATCCTTGGAAAAGGGGGTATCTGACGGCCACATTCAAGATCAACCCCGGAGATGTTGCGCCTTTCACTAGGTCAGAGCCAATATTAATTTAATATTTCCATTTTTCAAATAAAAATTAATGATTTTAACATTATAATTATCTTATCACCTGTTTTTAAACATAGCTTTACAAGTAAGTTTCTTAGGTGCTCCTTAAAAAAAGCGCGTAGTATGTTCTATAAAACTATACACAGGTTTCAAGTGTATTAAACCGCAAAAGTGCGTCGTCTTTTAATAGTGATGATGTAGTCATGTAGACAAGGAAAGAAGATATTCCACCATTTGAGTTTACACACAAATACATGGCTAATTTTTTGGTAGTTTTTGTTAAACAATTTTTTATGGTTTATGTAATTATTAGATATAAATTATAATGTAAAATAATTTGAGCTACACAAGTCTAATTTCTATATCTTTGGAAAGTAGTCCTTAGTGAATCTTGTAATTGAGATGCCCTTTATAAAATTTAATAACATTGCATATTTTAGAATCACAAAGAATAGAAACTCATTTAACAAACACATAAATTTGTACTAAACTTTTTTCTAAGTTGCACAAACAATTTCACAGGAAAATAAATAAAAATACAACACAGAAATACTCCAGGAAGCTCTGAATTGTGAGTTGACACATTATTGTCAAAATAATTCTTGATCCTTTTGGGAATCATTTGACAGAGTTCTTTTCGATTCACATAGAACATTAGGGCAAAGACAAAGATCCACAATCCCAAATAAATCCAAGCAATCATTGGCGAAATCATCATCAAAGCTAAAACTGAAACAACACTTCCAAGTAAAAGAATGATCATCATGAATGGAAGGAAACTCTTGATGTGAAGCTGTAATATTGTCACAAGCACCAAAGCCAAGTAGTAAAGAAAAACCACCGAAACCAATGCCATCATTAGTAGAGATCTTTTGTCGCTTGTATTCATTGCTGCAAACCCGATGATTGCAAACAATAGCACAAAAAATTGGCCAAATAATTTTCCAACTTCGTTGAACCTAGAAAGGGTTGAATGAATTCAAGAAAAATAAAATGTCAGACATGGAGTTGATACTTTTTATTGTTAGGAAAAAACAGAGTGTTACCAAAAAATACAGAGTAAGATAATGTTTCAGTGGTGATTGAAAAATGAACTTATTTACCTTATTGAATCTGATGAAGTTTAAGTTGCATTTGCAATTGTAGCTTCTAATTCTGCCATTGTTCTTGAAACTCAACTTTTGATTGATACAACACATTCTTCAACATTGCTTTTCTTATATAATAGTTGGTGTTTGGAATAGACTTGTCTCTTTGAAAGAAAAAACATGGAAAAAGAGGTATGACACAATTTGGATGAGAAAGTGACCCAACTCATTAAAACGTTTAATACGATTTTGTTTTATACGATACTTGATTGTACTTCCCTCCCAAACAGCAAAAAAGATTGCCCCAACTCATTTTTATATTCTCCAAATATTGTTCTTTTGAAGAAAGAGGTATGAGTATGACACAATTGGGATGATGAGACAGTGACCCATTGAAACGTTTAATACGAATTCGTTTTATACCATACTCAGACTGAATTTTCACTCAACTTTTCCCACCAAACCGTTTTTTCTTTCAGTTTTATATTCTCTGTTTTTGTCTTTAATCTTTTAAATGTTGACGTTTTTCCAACTTGTACATTTGAGGCTTGATATTTTCTTTTAGGGTTTAATGCATTTTCACCAGCCATTATTTGACTGAATTCCAGTTTATGCATGTAATTTTATTTTTTCTTTAGTTTCTAATATTGCAGTTAAATTTAGGCGAATTCTGGTTTAACATCTACCACATCATCATCAGTTTTGTAAGTAAAATTTCATAAAAGTCTATCAGTTTTATCCTAGCCATGAATGTTTAAAGGTTTAATTACACTTTTGACCCTCTAAGTTTTCCAAAGTTGTGATTTTGGTCCCTAAAAAAAACAACTTTTTCTAGGCCCCCTAAGTTTACTTTTTGTTGCAATTTTGACCCACACCAATTTTGACCCAGTCAACGGACACGTGGGCGCCACGCGTGTAATTTATTTTATTTTTAAAATTATTTTATTTTTTTAATTTAAAAAAAATGAAAAAAATAATTTTGTAATTAAAAAAAAAAGTTTTTTTAATTACAAAAATAATTTTTAATTTATTTTTTAATTACAAAAATGACAAAAAATTACTTTTTTTGTTTTATTACAACTAAAAAAAATAATTACAACTTTTTTTGTTTTTTTATTACAAAAATTTAAAATAATTTTTTTTTTTAATTACAAAATATAAAATATTAAAAAATACAAAAATAATTAAAACATTGGCGTCCACGTCAGCGTTGACTGAGTCAAAATTGGCGTGGGAGGCCAAAATTGCAACAGAAAGTAAACTTAGGGGGCCTGAAAAAAGTTGTTTTTTTTAGGGGGCCAAAATCACAACTTTGGAAAACTTAGGGTGCCAAAAGTGTAATTAAGCCATATTTAAATTAAATAATCTTTAAATTACGAAATTGGAATTAAAAAAAAAAGTTGAATTTACTAGGATAAGGATAGGGTACTTTTTTTTAATTCTTCCGTTGATTATGCTATTTGTAAACTCAATTATCTTTATCCTTACTTATTAATTTTGTTGAGTCTTAACCTAATTTTTTCCCTCCACTAATCCCTTATTAGATTTGTAACAACTCTATCCTAAAATTTTGGCTGCATTATATATGTTTTTCATTTCTCTCTCTAATAACCATGAATATTTTTCAAAGCAAAAATTTAATAAATATCTTAATCCTTATCCTTATCCTTATTTATTAATTTTGTTGAGTCTTAACCTAATTTTTTCCCTCCACTAATCCCTTATTAGATTTGTAACAACTCTATCCTAAAATTTTGGCTGCATTATATATGTTTTTCATTTCTCTCTCTAATAACCATGAATATTTTTCAAAGCAAAAATTTAATAAATATCTTAATCCTTATCCTTATTATTTATTAATTTTATTAGATCTGCATCAACTTAACCTATTGTTTGTGTAGATTTTTTTTTTTACAAGTTGTTCTACACTTATTTAATACGTTTACAAACAAAATACCCTAATTTCCATGCAAACTCGGCTACCCTAAATAATTTGTTAGAAACCATGAACTGCATTAATTTTTTATGTTTAACTATAAAAGTAATAAATAAAATTGACCCGTGCAACAATATAATTTTGTATTCTTTTTATCTTTTTTCTTTATAATTTTTTTTATTATCATTTGATTGTAATATTTGTATCTCTAATAATCTAATTTGTGTTTATTGATCGACCCACGATCTTACAGGTTAAAGATTATTTATTGGTCTCTATTATAGTCAAGAATACCCGTGCGACCGTGCGTCGCACGGGTCAAATGTCTAGTATTTATTAATTTTGTTAAGTCTTAACCTAATTGTTTCCCTCCACTAATTCCTTATTAGGTCTGCAACAACTCTATCCTAAAACTTTGGCTCTAAATTTGCATCATATATGTTTTTTCATTTCTCTCTTTAATAACCGTGAATATTTTTCAAAACAAAAATTTAATAGATATCTTAATCATTATCCTTATTATTTATTAATTTTATTAGGTATGCATCAACTTAACATATTGTTTCTGTAGAATTATTTTTTTGACAAGTTGTTGTACACTTATTTAATACGTTTACTAACAGAATACCCTAATTTCCATGCAAACTCGGCTACCCTAAATAATTTGTTAGGAACCATGAACTGCATTAATTTTTTATGTTTAACTATAAAAGTAATAAATAAAATTGACCCGTGCAACAAATTATTTTGTATTCTTTTTATCTTTTTTCTTTATAATTTTTTTTATTATCATTTGATTGTAATATTGTATCTCTAATAATCTAATTTGCGTTTATTGATCGGCCCATGATCTTACGAGTTAAAGATTATTTATTGGTCTCTATTATAGTCGAGTAGACCCGTGCGTCGCACGGATCAAAAGTCTAGTGAGTAGCTAAATCTCTTAGAGATTAGGTCTGAGATGACTTTGTGTAACCCTAATTCAAACATGTTGCTGTGAAACTCTATTTATTATGAATGACAATTTAGTTTTTATTCAATTCAATTGTTCTTAATGCTTTTTATATCCTGATCAAATATAAACATGATTTCGTGAGAATGAATGACTACTGACCATAGCTTTCTACTTAGACCTAATTGAATTGTTCTAATAAACAAGGTTAGTCTAGGAATGGATAATCGTTTGTTAGTGATATTAGGTTAACGTTCTTAAAACCTTCAAAGATTATTAGACCACCTAAGGAATTAGGGGCTGTAATCTGAGAAGAGGGTCCTAAGTCAAGGGATTGAATAGGGCTATTTTGTTAACTAATGTGGAACTAAAGAATCATTCATAAGAATAGGTGCAATATACCAATTAGGGGAAACAGAAGATTCGAAGGACCTGATCTCATCTCTCTCCATATATTTCTTAATCAAATCTTTATTTTCTGTTATTTGATTTCATAAAATTAAACCAAATCTACTGCCTAGGGCAACCAATATAACTTTTATACATCTTGAATTAATAACGCTTTTTGAATTATTGAAATTAACACAGTCCTTGTGGGAATGATATTATTTTATTACTTCGATAATTTTTGGTGCACTTGCCAATTATTCATCATTTGCCAATGTTCTATCTTCCTTTTTGAGATACCATTGTGTTGAGGTGTATATGGTGCAGTAACTTCACGATTTATGCCATTTGATGAGAAAAAATCAGTGAATTCAGTAGAAGTGTATTCACCTCCTCCTCCTGTTCTTAGCTTGCTAATTACTTCACCACTTTCATTTTGAACTAGCAGTCTAAACTTATTGAACACACTACCTCACTTTTCTTAGCTAGCAGGTAAATCCATAATTTCCTTGTAAATTCCTTTATGGATGTTACAAAGTAGCTATTGCCACCTATTGATTTTACTTTAAAAGATCCACCTATTGAATGGTACTTGAGCATTGTATGAACTTTTCGCATGCTGCCAGTACAAAATTCAACTCATTGCACCATTCTCTTCTCACTTAACATATTCAAATCCTTGAAGTTAATGTGTCCATACCTTTGATGTCATATCCAATTGTCACCTTCAGTTTCTGATAACAGGCATCTGTCTTCAATCACATTGATGTTGATTTTGAAAGTTCTTTGCTTTGACAGTGGAGCTTTCATAATCAATCTATATATTCTTGCAATCATAAACTTGCATGACTTGTGCTTCCATCTTCATAGTATACCCCTTCTGCAGTAATTGACCAATACTAATGAGATTGCTCTTCATGTTTGGAACATAGTGTTGAGGCAAAATCCTTAATTAATTTTAAATATAACAAACTTTAATGATTAAAGGATTTAATGGACTTTGATTAATTCCTTGGTATTTAACTTGTGCTCTTGAGTGTTTTACTAAGACAGGAACAAGACTTAATTTATACCAAGATGCAATAAATCAAAGGACATTAAGATTCATGAACTAATTCTGAAGTTCAGAAAGTTAGTTCAGAATGTTGATCAGTGAGTTGGTCAGAACGTTCTGATGGAAGTTCAGAAGGTTGTTCATAAGAAAACCCAGAAATCATCATGAACATCAAGAACATGCAAGTACACGTGACATATATAAAAAGTCCAGAAAAGTATGTTTGCATGGATCAATCAAAGCAATAAAGACATACACAAAGTTAAATGTCAAGAAGAATACTTTATGTTCATTTAAGACTATGAACATTAAAGTACTAGGAATATTCCAAGATGGAATATGATCCTAGATGATACAATTACTGCACTTCAGTTCTATTACTATTAGGATTGATTACATCAAGTACAAGTCATACAAATCATCCTAAGTAACAACAAATGGAACATTCTGATGGTCAGAATGTTCAGCTCAGCTCATGCTTAACTTTATGAACAGTAAAGTGGTTGAAAAGCAAAGCAAAGAAAGATCTTGTCCTGATCAATCAAAGAAGGGCACGTATGAGATATGATACATCACTTCTTCATATCTCTTGGAAGCATGGGCCTGAAGATTGGAGATCCACTATCCTCTCTCCTGCACGTAATCCAATGCAAATCTGGAGCAACTTTATTCAACTTTATCAATCTTTATTCAGCAACATTCTGATGTACATGGAAAAGTTAATATTAATGGATATTGCCCAGAAAATCATATGAAACGCATATGGACAAACCCAGAAACTCATCAGACATTCATCATTGATGAACCCAGATGAAGATCCTGCTGAACATCAACATTCTGATGAAGAACACAACAACATTCTGATGTTCATCCTGGGAACGCAACAACATTCTGATGATCAGAATGTTCAACCAGATTTTCAAGTAAAAGCTTGTGGGGCCCACGACACGTGGCATAACACCATTGGGCACCCTACAACAGCTATATGAGCCCAAAAACTCTATAAATAAAGATCAAAGGCTCAACATTACTTGCACCATTGCAAAGCATTCTTAAAGCATTTGAAAAGTGTTTGAAGCTCTTGCAATTTGATTTGATCATCACTGAAGGCTCTTTCTACCTTCTTTATAGTGTATATCATTTCTATCTGTTATCTCGTTTAAAGATAACTTCTTCTTACTTATTCTCTGTTTGATTCACAAACATTGAACCTCCATACAAATTGTAATGAAAGTCTCATCTAGCTTTAGGGGTACTAAAGTGTTAGCTTGAGCAAAGGTTGTAAAAGTCTAAATGGTTAACTTAGCAAGAAGGTGCAAGCCTGCTGAGGCTTAGAGAATACAGAATTGTAATTGTTCAGGTGAACAAAGATTGTAAGGTGCAGGATTTGAGAGGTTATCTCAAGCATCATAGTGGAAACTCTCACAAGATTGTGAGGAGAGGACTAGCCCACATTGGGTGAACCTCTATAAATCTCTGTGTGTTCTTTCTCTCTTCCCTATACTCTTTATTTTCAGTATACACAACACACACCAACACATTTACTTTGATAAACAGTTTTTGCACAAGAACTTCAGAACGTTCTGAAGACACTTCTTTAACTTAAATATTCCAAGCTTATCACTTGAGAATTAATTTTATGTTGTAGGATAATTTTTAAAGGGTCACAATTCAAACCCCCTTCCTTGTGACTATTTTATCTACTTCAATTGGCATCAGAGCGCGGCTCTAAGGGTTTGAACACTTAAACAAGTGTTAGAGAAAAGATTCAGGAAGTATGTCTAAAGTCAAGTACATAGCTGAAGGAAGATCATCAAACAGACCACCACTCTTTGATGGATCAAACTACTACTTATGGAAAGGCAAGATGGAACTCTTTCTCAGATCTCAAGACAATGATATGTGGACAGTCATCACAGATGGAGACTTTGTTCCAACAACCAAAGAAGGAGCTGTCAAAGAAAAGAGTGCATGGACAACAGATGAAAAAGCTCAGGTATTATTAAACTCTAAGGCTAGACTCTTTCTATCATGTGCACTAACCATGGAAGAAAGTGAAAGAGTTGATGAATGCAAGAGTGCTAAAGAAGTTTGGGATACCCTGAGAATACATCATGAAGGTACATCTCATGTCAAAGAAACTAGAATTGACATTGGAGTCAGAAAGTTTGAAGTCTTTGAAATGAGTGAGAATGAAACCATTGATGAGATGTATGCTAGATTTACTACAATAGTAAATGAAATGAGATCTCTTGGAAATGCATATTCCACTCATGAAAGAATCAGAAAGATATCGAGATGTCTTCCAAGTATGTGGAGACCTATGGTCACTGCAATTGCTCAGGCTAAAGATTTAAAATCTATGAACCTAGAAGATATCATTGGTTCATTGAGAGCTCATGAAGTTGTGCTTCAAGGAGACAAACCAGTGAAAAAGGTAAAACCACTTGCTTTGAAAGCATCTCAGCAAACCTCATCAGTAGCTGAGGATGATGTGCAAGAACCACAAGAGATAGAGGAAGTTCATGAAGAAGCTGAAGATGAACTGACACTGATCTCCAAAAGAATACAAAGAATGATGATAAGAAGAAATCAAATCAGAAAGAAGTTTTCAAACATCAACAACAACACCAAAACTGAAGCTGACAAAAGTCAAGTCACTTGTTTTGGATGCAACAAAACAGGACACTACAAAAGTGAATGTTCTGACATTAAGAAGGTTCAAAGAAAACTTCCTTTCAAAAAGAAGGCAATGATTACCTGGGATGATATGGAAGAAACAGAACTTCAAGAAGATGAAGAAGCCAACATATGCTTGATGGCTCAATCAGATGATGAAGAAGAGGTAATTATCTATAAAACTGATTCTTTATATAAGGAACTTGAAAGTAAAATAGATAGCCTTTTACATGACTCAAATTTCTTAACTAATAGATGTCATTCATTAATTAAGGAACTTTCTGAAATAAAAGTAGAAAAAGAAAATCTTCAAAACAAGTATGATGAGTCTAGAAAGACCATACAAATCTTGCAAGACTCTCATTTTGATATGTCTAAAAAACAAAGAGAGCTGAACAGAAAACAAAAAGACATTCTTTCTAAACCTTCTGAGATACAAAAGGAAAATATACTTTTGAAAAAGGAAGTTGAAGAATTAAAAAATGATCTTACATGTTTTATAAAATCTACAGAAACATTTCAAAATATTCTGGGATATCAAAAGGAAAGTGCCAAGAAATCTGGTTTAGGCTTTAAAGATCCAAGTAAACTTGTTGATAACTTTGTACCTAAGAAAGCTGAAATGAAACTTAAATGTTCTTACTGTGATAGGTTAGGACACAATGAATCAGTATGCTTTCTTAAGAAAAAAAACTTATTAGAAAAAATAAGATCAATCTTAGCTCAGAACGTTCTCATCATATTAGATCAGAAAGTTCACAAAAGGCTGAGAAAGCTAAGAAGATATGTTCTTACTGTGACAAATCTGATCAAACAAGACAGAATGTTGCTTTAAGAAAAGATCTCTTAGAAGAACTAACCCTCAAGGACCCAACATTACATGGGTACCTAAAATTTTTGTTTTATCAACTGTAGGTTCTGCCACAAGGTGCAAGAACAAAGCCATGGTACTTGGATAGTGGCTGTTCTAGACACATGACTGGTGACAGAAATTGTTTCCTAACTTTTCAAAAGAAGGATGGAGGACTAGTGACATTTGGAAATAATGACAAAGGTAAAATAAGAGGTAAAGGTACTATTGGTAAGCCTAATTGTGCTAAGATAGAAAATGTTCAGTATGTAGAAGGTTTAAAACACAATCTACTTAGCATAAGTCAATTGTGTGATAGTGGATTTGAAGTTATGTTTAAACCTAACATATGTGAAGTAAGACAAACCTCCTCAAACAATCTAGTTTTTACTGGATCAAGGAAAAAGAACTTATATGTCTTAGATTTAAATGATATTCCAGCTGAATCTTGTTTTATATCTCTTGAAAAAGATAAATGGATTTGGCATAAAAGAGCTGGTCATATAAGTATGAAAACCATTGCTAAACTTTCTCAACTTGATCTAGTTAGAGGATTGCCCAAGATTAGCTTTGAAAAGGACAAGATCTGTGAAGCTTGTGTTAAAGGAAAACAAGTAAAAAGCAGTTTTAAAACAATTGAGTTCATTTCAACTCAGAAAACTTTAGAGCTTCTTCACATTGATCTCTTTGGTCCAGTTCAAACTGCAAGTCTGAATGGCAAAAGATATGGTTTTGTTATTGTTGATGACTTTTCCAGATTTACATGGGTTCTCTTTTTAAAACACAAAGATGAATCTTTTGAAGCATTCCAAAACTTTTGTAAAAGAGTTCAAAATGAAAAAGGTTCTAATATCATCTCAGTAAGGAGTGACCATGGAGGTGAATTTAAAAATGCATCTTTTAAATCATTCTTTGATGAAAATGGTATTAAACATAATTTTTCTTGTGCAAGAACTCCACAACAAAATGGAGTTGTTGAAAGGAAAAATAGAACCTTGCAAGAAATGGCCAGAACAATGTTAAATGAATCAAATGTTGAAGATTATTTTTGGGCAGAAGCCATTAACACATCTTGCTATATTTTGAATAGAGTTTCAATAAGAAAGGTTCTTAACAAAACCCCATATGAACTCTGGAAAGACATTAAACCTAGCGTATCTTACTTTCACATATTTGGCTGTTATTGCTACATTCTGAACAATAAAGAAAAATTGGGTAAGTTTGATCCTAAATCATATAAAGCTATCTTTTTAGGATACTCTACAACTTCTAAAGGTTATAAAGTTTACAATCTAAAAACCCAGACAGTTGAAATCAGTATGCATGTCATATTTGATGAATATGATGAACATTCTCAACCAAAAGAAAGTGAAGACACAGATGTGTCAACACTTCATGGTGTTCTCTCTCAAAACACTGTAAGTACAGTAGAGAAAGAAGATGATCAGAATGTTCAAGATCAAACCCTCCAAAGTCCACCTAGAAGTTGGAGAATGGTAGGAGATCATCCTACAGATCAAATCATTGGGAGCACAACTGATGGTGTAAGAACTAGATTGTCCTTTCAAGATAACAACATGGCAATGATCTCTCAAATGGAACCTAAGTCTATCAATGATGCAATTATTGATGACTCATGGGCTGAAGCCATGAAGGAGGAACTCTCTCAGTTTGAAAGAAACAAAGTTTGGAACTTAGTTCCAAATAATTAAGGAAAAACCATCATTGGAACAAGATGGGTTTTCAGAAACAAACTTGATGAAGAAGGTAAAGTTGTCAGAAACAAAGCAAGGTTAGTTGCTCAAGGCTACAACCAACAAGAAGGTATTGACTATGATGAGACATTTGCACTAGTTGCAAGGTCAGAAGCCATCAGAATTCTTCTTGCATATGCTGCACATAAAACCATTAAAAATTTTCAAATGGATGTGAAAAGTGCATTTTTAAATGGTTTTCTTAATGAAGAAGTTTATGTAAGCCAACCCCTTGGCTTCATAAATAAAGAAAAATCTGACCATGTTTTTAAACTCACTAAAGCACTTTATGGTCTCAAACAAGCCCCTAGAGCTTGGTATGATAGACTCAACACATTTTTAATTGAAAATGGATTTTCAAGAGGAAAAATTGATACCACACTTTTTAGAAAAACTCATGAGTCTGACTTACTCATAGTTCAGGTTTATGTGGATGATATCATTTTTTGTGCAACCAAAGTAAAAATGTGTGAAGAATTTTCAAACCTCATGCAAAGTGAATTTGAGATGAGCATGATGGGTGAACTTCGTTTTTTCCTTGGTTTACAAATCAAACAACATCCAAATGAAATTTTCATTAGTCAAGAAAAGTATGTCAAAGACATCCTTAAAAAATACAAAATGAATGAGGCAAAAATCATGGTTACCCCCTGCATCCATATTCAAGTTTAGATAAAGATGAGAGTGGAAAATCTGTTTCTGAAAAAGAATATAGAGGCATGATAGGTTCATTATTGTATTTAACTGCTAGCAGACCAGACATAGTGTTTGCAGTAGGCTTATGTGCCAGGTTTCAAACTTGTGCAAAAGAATCACACTTGATTGCAGTCAAAAGAATTCTTAGATACCTAGTAGGTACTACTGATCTTGGCCTTTGGTATATAAAAGGTTCTAGTTTTGATCTTGTAGCCTATTATGATGCTGATTATGCTGGAGACAAAATTGAGAGGAAGAGTACAAGTGGATCCTGCCAGCTTTTGGGACAAGCATTGATTGGATGGTCTTGCAGAAAGCAGAACACCATTGCACTCTCTACAATTGAAGCTGAGTATGTATCTGCATCAAGTTGTTGCTCTCAAGTTTTGTGGATCAGAAATCAGTTGGAAGATTACTCATTAAGGTACACAAATGTTCCTATTTTTTGTGATAACACAAGTGCCATTAATCTTTCAAAAAATCCTATTCAACATTCTAGATCTAAGCATATTGAAATAAAGCATCATTTCATTAAAGATCATGTTCAGAAAAAGGATATCTCCTTAAGTTTTGTTGATACAGAAAATCAGTTAGCTGATATTTTCACAAAACCTCTTGTTGAGGATAGATTCAATTTTCTCAAAGAAAAATTGTTAATCATGAAAAATCCCAATAAAGATTGATCACTAAATCACTAAGGGCTTTAGACTAACCCCTTTGATGTTATCTGATAAAAATCAGATAGATCAATCATAATCATAATGTTCATCTGATTGTTCTTCAGGTCAGAATGTTCATACAGTTCAGAATGTTCAGAACCTGAATTCTGAAACAATTATCTCATACGTGAGATTTTGTGTTGTCCTTATCCAGAAATCTGTCCATAATCTCGAAGCATTTAATGTTTGGTTATATGGAAATAGGTTTAAGGATTAACCACCATGTAAAACCACTACCATCAATCAAAACATCTCTTCACTTTCCCTCAAACGGCTAGTTTCTCTTTCCTACCCACTACTTTTCAGTTTCCTCCTTCCCAATGCAACTGCCAAACCTCTTTCACCTTTCTACTTCCAACTGAACTTGTTGTGTCTATAAAGACCAACAACTATTCAGATTGTTTCCATCACTCCTCTCTCTTCCAAAACCAACTTTTTCTCATTCATCTTTTACTTTGTTTTTACGGAAAAATGGTGAGAACCAAAACTACTCCTAGAAATCCTGAGAATCACACTTCACCTGAAGCGAGTTCTTAATCTCCACCACCGAACGCTGCAAATGATCAAGTTTCTGATCATTCTCCTCTCAACAAAAACCCAGTTCACACTGTTCTACCAGACGTAATTTACCCTGCTTTCGAGAAACCAAAATTTTCAAAACCTATGTCTTCTAAAAAGCCAATCATCAAAACAAAACCAACAAGAAGATCTCAGAGAATGAGAACTGGTTCTTCTTCAAAGATACCAACTGTATCGCATGTTGACTTGGTCTCTGAAGGAGAAAAAGAAGAAAAATCCATTGAAGAAACTGACGAAGAAACTGGGAAAACTCTTCATGAAATGGAAATCAACCAAAGAAGAAAGGAGATTGCAACTGAAGCGTTACCTCCGTCTACTTCAAGTAATGCTGAAATGGAAGAAGATCCTGAGGAAGAAGCAAGCTCAGAAGAAACTCTCTCTGAAATAGTCAAAGCTGCAAGACTTGTGTACAAGAGAAGAAAGGTTGCTACTTCATCTCTTCTTGCAGAAAAACTCACTTCTTCATCTCAGCAAAATGATGAAGATGAAGTTGTTGAAACAGAGGAAGCCTCTAGAAAACGAGGAAAAGGGAAAGATATTGTCATTATAGCATCTGTGTTGAAAGCTCAGAATGTTGAAAAAATGGCTTTCAGACCCATAAGCAGAGCCAAGTTCTTTGACTTTGAGAACCTCAAAACCAAGGGATGGGATCTCAGAAAGTTCCAAGATCCTCAAGGTTGGTCAGCGTTTCTATCTACTGAAGAATCAACTTTTGAAGACTTGGTAAAAGAATTCTATGGACACATGGTTGTGAAGGAAAAGAAAGAAGAAAAGGTTCTTGTTTCTTCAGTCAAGGGAGTAAAAATCACCATCACTCAAGAGTCTCTTTCTAAAGTTCTGAACATTCCTAACAAAGGTAATCAACTTTATAACTCTTGGTTTGATAGTGTAAAAGTTACACGAGATCAACTTGCTCTAGAATTTACCAAACATGAACATGACTTCAACTCCACAAATCTCAAAGATATTCCCAAAATCTTTCATAACATGATTAGACACACTATCCTACCTAGGTGTGGAAGTTTTGAGGCTGTTACTGATATTGATCTTTGTATCATGTATCACCTTATAAACAAAATTCCCCTCAACCTCTGCTATGTAATGATCCAATACATGATTGATCAATGTTATTCTATCAAGCAAAAAGTTGTTGGTTTACCATATGGGATGCATTTAACACCCATCTTTAGAGCTGCTGAGATAAACCTTGATAAGGAAAAAGGTCAAGATACCTTCATGAGGTTCACAGCTAAAACCATAAGCCAACTTTGTCTCACTGCCACCAACATGCCTACCTCACAAAAGACTGGCTCATTGAAGAGACTTGCTGATCAGAAGGTTCAGAAGTCTAAGAAGAAGCTGAAGGCTGAGAGTGTCAAAAAGCCCCCAACAGATCTAAAGAAGAATGCTGGAGAAGGATCTCACAAAACCAACTCTCCTCCAGCTAATGAAGTCTTTGCTTTAGTTGCTGAACATGCAAGAGAACTTATTGAAGATAACACTCAAGAGTTTGAGGCAATGATGGCAAAGAAAGTTGTTGAGAATGTTGAAGAGACAGCTGGTGTTCAGAATGCTGATGAAACTCTGAATCAAGGTGTTGAAGCACCCCCTGAAGATATTAGAGTTGAAGAAAATACTGAGACACAAGTTCAAAAGGTGGATGATGAAGCTAGAGAAGTTGCTGAAATTCTAGTATCCAACACTCTTGGAAGTGAGAATCAACAGATGGATGTTGTTGAAGAAGCTCAGATGGAACATGAGAATGTTGGAGGTCTAGCTAACTTTGACCTAAATGTGGAAGATATGACCACTGAATTCAATGGAGAAATATTTCAAGATGCTCAGGAGGAAAGTGAGCACATTCAGGAAGAAATCATTGAGCAAGAAAATCAAACTGTCCAAGAGAATGCTACTCCAGATTAGAATGTTGATCAACATGTTCTGGAAGTTGTAGCTCAGAATGTTTCCACTGAACAAATTGAACAGTTGTCAGCTGATCCTAACCCTTTGGTTTCAGGATCTTTGCCTTCTGAAGAAGCACAAGTTCTTGCTCAACCTGATCAGAATGTTCAAAATGATCAGAATGTTCAATCTGCTCAGGAACAATGCCAGTTTGTCAATCTGTCAACCTCCACCATGGGATCTACTGCTGGTATTAGCAAGTATTTTGTATCCTCCCTTCCAACTCCTAGCACAATTCCTTCATCTACTCCACCACCACCACAAATCAGAACCACCCAAAACTTGCCAAACATGTCTGCATTGTTTGATTCCTTAAACACCTTTGTCACAGCAAACAAAGAGGAGGCTTAATCATCTGATAAGGCTAAAAAGCCTTCCAAAGCTGAGAAAATGGCTGCTAGGGCTCTTAGAGTTTCCACGAAAACACATAAGATTTCCTGTGTGCTTGCTCAATGGACTAGAGATGTTCATGCCCCTGGTCTTGCTATTGAACCACCTGTCTTTGATGATCCAACAGTGTTTGAATTTGAACCATCTTCAGATTCTGGGTACTCAAGTCCCTGAATCATTTCTTGTCATACTCCCTATCCTTTTTGCAGATGACTAAAGGGGGAGAAGCTTTAGGATTTATGTTCTTAAGTATTCTAAGTTTTAGGCCCTAAGTAGGCTAGTGATCAATGATATTGGAGTTTTAGAAAACTTCATTTTTTTTGTGCTTGATCATGTACTTTGAATTTCTTTTTGTTTTTGAACCATTCAAATCATGTAACTGTAATTCATGCTTCAAACATTAGTGAATGAATATTGATTTTGGTTCAAATTTGCATATTTTTTATTTATGCAATGGATTATAAAATTGAGGGGGAGCTTTTTTAAAAGTTCTTAAAAAACTCATGAATTATAAAAAAGAGGGGGAGCATTAAAATTAAAATGTTTTAAGCTCTATAAATCTTCATTTATAATCAAAATCCATAATCCTAAATCATAAGTTTATCATCTTCAAAAAGGGGGAGATTGTTGAGGAAAAATCCCTAATTAATTTTAAAGATAATAAACATTAATTATTAAAGGATTTAATGGACTTTGATTAATTCCTTGGTATTTAACTTGTGCTCTTAAGTGTTTTACTAAGACAGGAACAAGACTTGATTTGTACCAAGATGCAATAAATCAAAGGACATTAAGATTCATGAACTAATTCTGAAATTCAGAAAGTTAGTTCAGAATGTTGATTAGTGAGTTGGTCAGAACGTTCTGAAGGGGAGAAAAACACAAGAAGGGGGGGTTGAATTGTGTTTTAAAATAAAACGTTTTCTCTTTCCAAAACTCAGAATCAGAATGATCAGAAGCTAGATAGACAGCTTCTGAAGATACTGTTCAGGAGCGTATGCAGCGGAATGAAAAACAGAGAGAAAAGAGAAGAAGCAGGACACAAAAGATTTATACAGGTTCCTTCCACAATCCGGAAGTAGTCCTGTCCCCCTTGCACTTCCAAGGAGAGTTCACTAAATGTAATATCTGATTACAAATGCTCAAGCACACATGCAAGAGACTTCAAATGCTCAAGAACACAATCAAGAGACTTCTAATGCTCAAGCACACAAGCAAGAGACTTCTATCAAACAAAATTACACAGAAAAATGTTTGAGATTGAACACTTGATATACAATCAGTGGTGTTCACAATACAAATCAGATACAGACTCTTTAGACTTAAGAATTTCAAAGATAAGAACTTGAAAACTGAAATTCTAAGTGAACTTTGAATGCTTAGACAATTTGACAGAGTTTTTGGCGCTTTTGAAATATTGTAGAGTCCTATTGTTCTTCAAGTCTTCACTCCTTTATATAGAGGTGTGAAGTGAACGTTGTAAGTGCCAACACATTCAAAAAGAGTCGTTACTGAAGCTTGATCTTTCACCAATGATTCTTTGCCTGATTTAGTTGTTGTCCTATAAAGAATCAATTTCAAATCCATTCCAGTTGAGAAGGAACAAGGATGCAGGCTTGGTTGTACATAAGAGCTGTTATTCTTGTCTGTTAGCAGAGACAAAGAACAGAGTAGTGGAGAAGGTGGTTGTACAGTTCGTACAAAGTACAATGTCAACGCTTCTTGTCTATTTGCAACAAAATGACTTCAAATCCTTTTGAAATGACCGTTGCTTAAATCCACTAATCTTCTGCCAATGCTCCATAATTTTCGCTCCAAAATACAACACTTGAATCTTGAAATCTGGTGAAATACTGTTGCTTCGAAGAATCAGCTTCTGAGGACCTTCAGTTTCTGATGACGTCATACTCTTCAGGAGCTCTTGTCTTCAGGAGTGCTAGTCTTCAGGAGCGCTAGTCTTCAGGAGCGCTAGTCTTCAGGAGCGCTAGTCTTCAGGAGCGCTAGACTTCAGGAGTGCTAGTCTTCAGGAGCTCTTGAGGTTAAATAGATACTTCCTTTGCTCTTTATTTGTTCGTTCAGAACCTTGATGAGATAAATCACTTTGTTTATGGTCCTGTACACTTGAACAAATGTTAGCAATACCAATTGTCAATTTTTAATACTTTGTTATCATCAAAACTCTTTAGGGTTTATTGTTAAACACATTTTGTTCCAACAATCTCCCCCTTTTTGATAATGACAAACCAGTATTTAAAAATTTGATCAATTGTTGTTAATCTAATTAACAAGTTGACTTATAGGGTATGAGGTTTTTAAGCTCCCCCTGAGTCTAATAGTACTTTAAGGTGAGGTTTGTAAGCTCCCCCTGAGTTCTATCTTTGTTAATTAAATTCATTTAACGCTTAGTAAAATAATCAAAAAGAATAGAAGTGATAGAGAGAGATAATGGTTCAGTTAAGTTATTTTGAAATAAAGTTACTCACCCTAACAAGACGTATTGAGAGAATTAAATTTCAAAAAAAAACTTAATGGGGCTCAGGACCTTTAAATACTATCACACTTACTCCCCCTTTTGTCATTAACAAAAAGAAATCAACAAAAGAAAGAGAAAAACATAAAAAGGATTCAGAGCATAATCAATATCACAAGTGAAGTGCGTTAAAAATAAATAATCAGAAGCAATTAATAAGATCAGGAGCAAAGAAATATATAGAAGTGTTCGAATTCAGAAGCATACACAGTTAATAAAAGAACAAACTGAAAAACACAACAAACAACAAAGGGTGTGCAACTATGGGTTGGTTTGTTTGAGAGTGTTTTCAAGAATCTTCTTCAGGAGGTCATTGTTTTCTTCTTGCTTCTGCTTCATCTCAGCTATGCTTCTGGCCATATTTTCTTCTCTGATCCTGGCTTCTTCCAGCTTAGCATCAGTTTCAGCTTTATGTTCTAAAAACAGTAGCCTTTGCTCAAGGAGATGTTTTTCCAGCTTCTTATTCTTTTCCTTTAAGATCTTGTTCTCTTGAGCTAAAGCTAGATCAGGAGCTGATGCCTTTAGATTGACCTTTGTAAGGAAGGATAAGTCAAGGTCCTTGGGATGAATGTACTGAGGCAGAAAATCAGTTGGTTCTCTTCCTCTGATACTTAAAGACGATCTAGCCCAAGTTCCAGTTATCTTAACCTCTTCAAGATCTTCATTGATGCCGTTCAGCCAGTCATGAAGCTTCTGCTTAGCTTGCTCTTGAGCTTCTATACATGTTGAGGATAGAGCTTGCATGACATACTCAACTCTCTCCTTGAGCCTACTCCATTGTTTCTCATAGCTTTCTCTGTGATTCAAGTCACTTCTGGATGAAATGAGCTTGATCATTTTGTCAGCTATGTCCTCACACACTCCCTTTAATACATTAGAATCTAAGAATCTGGTGGGTGGTGAAGGTTGTTTTCTAGGCTTGGGAGGAGCACAGAGTTGAATTTGTAGGTTATTTATGGTTGAAGATTGAGAATTGCTTTCAGATTGTGATTGCGCCTGATCAGAAGCAGACTGGTCAACCTCCATAGGAGAAGATTGAGTAGTTTGTGTATCAGGATCAATGACAGAATCATCAATCTCCATAGCATTTTCAGTGTAAAGAATTTCAGAAGTATGGTCAGAAAAGGTTGGTTCAGTAACAGATTGTTCAGGAACAGATTGTTCAGGAACAGATTGTTCAGGAACATATTGTTCAGGAACAGATGGGGACACAAGTGGTTCAGGTACTTGTTGATGGGGGCTTTCTGAAGCAACTTGTGAAGTTGTTACTTCAGAGGCTTTTTGTGATGTTAGGTTAAGGTTTGGAAGTTCACTGGATAGATGACTGCTGAGATTATTTATAACAGAGTCATCTTCTGGCTTGTCAGGTAAAATCATGTTGACAGGTTTAATGGTTTGTGGTTGAAGTGGATGATTAGGGGGTAGTTTGCTGCATTGTAACTCTAGCAAACTACTGACCCTAGCTTGGATAGATGGTTCAGATGGTTTGAAAGGAGAAATAGGTTTGGAAGAATTTTTGTGGAGTTTGGAGGATGGTGATAGGCTTCTTCTGAGGATGCTAATAGGAATATCAGAAGATGAGGATGATGAGGTTTTGGATTGAGAAGGTGATGAGGGAGAGGAGTCAGATTCTATATGTATTAAGGGTTGTGAGGAGGATGTACCTGACATAAAATCTGATCCAGGAGTAGCTAGAATACTTGCAGCTTCAGTAGCAACTTCAGCTTGCAGTTCTAATGAGCTCATCAGAGCTTGCTCAGCAACCTTAGCAGCATCTTCCTTGAGCAAGACCTCAGTAGGTACTTCTATTTCCTTAGCCAGCTCCAAGGCCTTCTGAACAGCTTCAGATTCAGCCTTCTTCTTCTTTCTTACCTCCCTGGTAACCAGTTCGGTAGCCTCTTCTTCTTCTTGTGCCTCTGCAGCTGCACAATCTTCAGCAGTGTATACAGATTCCTTCAGTTTCCTTAGCCTCTGAGTCCTTTTCTTCTTTTGAGGAATCTGTTTCACTTTCGTTGTTGTTGTAGATGCTGAAACCATTTGCTTGCCACTTCTTGTCTTCTGAGGAATAATAGCTCCTGGGTTCAGATCCTGAACCTTTTCCTGAATTGATGATCCTCCAGGAGCACCAGATGAAGACTTTTCAGGAGCCTTTTCCTTCTTTGCCTTCTTGGAAGGATTTTCACCTTCTAAGTACTCTTCTTGAGTAAGTACCTTTCTTTTAGATTTTCTTCCTTTAGCTACAGGAAGTTCTTGTCCATACATTTCTTCTGGAACTTCATCCAGACTGATCAGCTTTCCATGGGTCTCATAGTGATCAGCAATGAGAGCCATTTGAACAGCCAGGGTGTCTTTCTTGCAGATGGGAGGGAAGTCCTCCATCAGATTAGATATGACCCTTGATTCACAGATGTCTGTCTTCAGCTTGGTCACTTCAGGAATCAATTTCATATGCTTCAAGGTGCTTGCATTTATCACCTTTCCTGTCTCAGTTTCCAGCTGTTCATCAGTGAAGTAATTTACTTCATTCAGAGCCTTAATAATGCCTCGTTGATGGAAGATTTCTGAGATCAGTCTTCCATAGGGAACCCAGACTCTGCACTTATTCTGGCTTTCCCTGAGCTCTTTTATCATATGCCTGAAGATGTACTTAGGCAGATTTATCTTTTCTCCAGTGATGAGATGATGAAGAAATACCTTGTGAGCCAAAGATGGTTGATCACCACCACCTCCTTTAGGCAACAGGTTTTCGTTGAGAATCTTCAGGAGCATCTTGTTGATCATGTTCAAGTCACAATATTTACCAGCTGTTGTAGAATTGAAGAGAGTTTTATTCACCAAATCACTCCAGGAGCTTGACTGAGAGTTTGGTATATCTACACCGGAGTACTTTCCAGATGCTTCTGCTCCAATGACAAAAGCAATTATAGCTTCAGAAATGTAGACTGGAATACCCATCAGGCTTGACCTGATCTGAACTTCTTTAAAGGGTTCCAAACCCATTTCTTCTCTGGTTTTCCCTTCAAGAGAGGGATCAATCAAAACTTTTTCGTCTTCCTCCAGTTTTGATGCAGCTTTATCATAGACTGATGCTCTTACCCAGAAGTGTCTTACTAACGTCTTGTAGGTAGGACCGTTGAGCATATTGAAATAGTTCATCAGCCCTTGAACTTCATAAAACCTCTTGATGTCACAGCCATGATACGCAAGAGATTCAAAATCTACCGGATTCTCAGTTTGAATCTTGAGTTGCCATTCTTTTAGGCTCATAGTGACTCCTTTGATCTCGTAAGCAGCCCTTTCTTGCTGACCTTCAGCTTGCTGAACTGCGAGTTGAGCGTTGGATTCTTGAACAGAACTTGATGAAGCCATTGATGTTTGAAGAAGTTTGAGATTTAGGGTTCTTAGGGTTTTGAGAGAGAGAGAACTTTTCTTAGCAGATACGAAAACAAAAACAGAAAGTGTAGGAAGTGAAGTGAGTAGTGTGTGTTTTTTGATTAAGTGCTTTTTAGCGAAAAACGTTTGAATAACAGGGGACAAACAAACATAGCATTAATGACAGTTGGGGGCGCGAGATAGTACTACGAAAAGTAAAATTAACATCATTGCCCTTTTGAGTTATACGCCAATACATTTATGCCACGCTGTCAGATTTCAGACGAGCTGTATAAGTTAGTGGGACAGATGTCGCCAGGAGCAACTCCAGAACTTCCACTAACTTCTGCTATTCAGGAGCACAAAGATTCTCTTCTCAAGATTGAGATTCTGATGACTCATCAGGAGCACATTTTCTTCAGGACCTCACTCAGTAGCTTCTGAAGGACAATGGCTTCTGAAGTGACTTCAGAACCTGAACTTCTTATTCAGGAGCAAGCAATTTTAATCAGACACATAGTGCATGTTCAAATTTTTCTTAATAAAATCAAATCTTTCAACAGTTAGAGGCTTAGTAAATATATCAGCCCATTGATTTTCAGTATCAATGAATTGTATATCTAAAATTCCTTTTTGAACATAATCTCTGATAAAATGGTGTTTGATCTCAATATGCTTGGCTCTTGAATGCAGAATTGGATTCTTTGACAAGCAAATAGCAGCAGTATTATCACAAAAGATAGGAATACTGTTAGCGTGTATCTGATAATCTTCCAGCTGATGTTTCATCCAGAGTAGTTGTGTGCAACAACTTGCAGCTGAAATGTATTCTGCTTCTGCTGTAGACATAGCAATAGTTGCTTGTCTCTTGCTAGCCCAGGATATCAGATTATCACCCAGAAATTGACAATTGCCACTGGTTGACTTTCTTTCAATCCTGTCACCAGCATAATCAGCATCACAGAATCCAATTAGCTTATAATCTGGTGATTTTCTATAAAGAAGTCCCAGATTAGTTGTTCCTTTCAGATACCTGAAGATTCTCTTAACTGCAGTTAAATGAGATTCTCTAGGATCTGACTGAAACCTTGCACATAGGCATACACTGAATAAAATATCTGGCCTAGATGCAGTGAGGTATAACAGAGAACCAATCATACCTCTGTATAGCTTCTGATCCACTTTTGATCCTTCATCTTCTTTGCTTAAGGTGCATGTAGGATGCATTGGAGTGTTCATCAGTTTGCAATCTTCAAGCTTGAACTTCTTCAGAAGCTCTTTTGTATACTTCGTCTGATGAACATATACTCCATCTTTGCTTTGATTAATTTGAATGCCCAGGAAGAACTTCAGCTCTCCCATCATGCTCATTTCAAATTCATCCTGCATTAACTTAGAGAACTCCTTGCAAAGAGATGAATTAGTAGAACCAAATATTATATCATCAACATATATCTGCACAACAAGAATATCTTTCTCAAGAGTCCTTCTGAAGAGTGTTGTGTCAACCTGACCTCGTTTAAAATCGTTTTTAATCAAGAAATTACTTAGTCTGTCATACCAAGCTCTGGGAGCTTGTTTCAAGCCATATAGTGATTTCTTAAGTTTGTAAACATGGTCAGGGTGCTTCAGATCCTCAAAGCCAGGAGGTTGTTTGACATACACTTCTTCTTCTATGACACCATTAAGAAATGCACTCTTGACATCCATTTGATATAATACTATTCCATGATTAATTGCATAAGATAAAAGTAACCTGATTGCTTCCAATCTTGCAACTGGAGCAAATGTTTCGGTGTAATCAATGCCTTCTTGTTGACTGTACCCCTGAGCAACAAGTCTGGCTTTGTTTCTGGTTACTTCACCTTTTTCATTCAGCTTGTTTCTGAATACCCATTTTGTTCCAATAATGTTCTTCTGAGGAGGTTTGGGTACCAGATCCCACACATCATTCCGTTGGAATTGATTCAGCTCTTCTTGCATAGCTATGATCCATCCATCATCTGAAAGTGCTTCTTCAACAGTTGTTGGTTCAATCATTGAAATTAGTCCAATCATAGATTCTTCTTGTCTGAAGTGTGATCTTGTTCTTCTGGGACTTTCTTTACTTCCAATGATTTGGTCTTGAGGATGAGAAGACTTGTATTTAAAAGTATAGTTGGATGAATCTGCTTGCTGTGAGCCATTATGTGCTTCATCAGAAGCAACTTCATCAGGAGCGACTTCATCAGGAGCGACTTCATCAGGAGCAACTGATGTGGGTGCTGCTTCTGAACTATCTTCAGATTCAACTGACTGACCAGGTTCTGGAATGTCTTCAGGAACCTGTATCTCTGCAAAACTTTCACCTTGCTTTGAAGTTTTATCTTCAAGCTCTTTGTCATCAAATTTAACGTGCATAGATTCTTCAACACAGAGTGTCTCTGAATTATACACTCTGTATGCCTTTGACCTTTCAGAGTAACCTAAAAAGATTCCTCTTTGGGCCTTGGCATCAAATTTCTTTAGGTAGAGCTTGTTATTCAGAATGTAACATGTACATCCAAAATGATGAAAGTAAGAGATATTGGGTTTTCTTCCTTTAAACAATTCATATGTTGTTTTCTCCAAGATAGGTCTAATATAGATCCTATTCTGGACATAACACGCTGTATTCACAGCTTCTGCCCAAAAATGTTTTGCCAAATTGTTTTCATGAATCATGGTTCTTGCCATTTCTTGTAACGTTCTATTCTTTCTTTCTACAACTCCATTCTGTTGTGGAGTTCTAGGAGAAGAGAATTCATGGAGGATTCCATGTTTTTCACAAAAAGCTTCAAATGGCTCATTTTCAAATTCACCACCATGATCACTTCTGATTTTCAAAATTTTGGCTTCTTTTTCAGATTGAATAAGGGTGCAGAAGTTACTGAATACATCGTATGCATGATCTTTGCTTTTCAGAAATTTTACCCAAGTCCATCTGCTATAATCATCAACAATAACTAATCCATACTTGCTTCCATATAAGGATGCAGTACTAACTGGTCCAAATAGGTCTATATGAAGCAGTTCTAAGGGTCTTGAGGTGGAAACATTGTCTTTTGCTTTGAAAGATGTTTTAACAATTTTTCCTTTCTGGCATGCACCGCAGAGTGCATCTGAATGATAATCAATGTCAGGAAGGCCTTTGACAAGCTGTAACTTGCTAAGCTTAGAGATTAATCTCCAGTTAGCATGTCCCAGCCTTTTATGCCACATCCATTTCTTATCATTCATTGATAGAAGGCAAATTACCTTCTGATCAGCCAGTTGAGAGAAATTGATTTTGTAGACATTTTCCACTCTCTTTCCCTTGAACACAATGGACTTGTCATTCTTGTTGATTACTGTACAGTTGGCTTTTTCAAATAAAACATCATAACCATTGTCACAGAATTGACTGATGCTCAATAGGTTATGTTCAAGCCCATCTACCAACCATACATTATTAATAGAGGTAGAGGAGTTACCAATAGTCCCCGTACCAATAATCTTCCCAGACTGGTTGCCTCCAAACTTTACATTTCCTCCTTCTTTCATTGTGAGGGATAGGAACATTGACTTCTCTCCTGTCATATGCCTTGAGCAACCGCTGTCCAGGTACCATGATTTTTGTTTTGTTCTTGCTTTTAGACAAATCTGCAGTATTGACAATTTCAGATTTAGGTGCCCATTGTTTTATGGGTCCTTTGGGGTTAGAGCTGGAGAATTTACTCACCATTTCCTGATCCTTTAGATTCTTCTTGGGTAGCTTCTGATTAATCATTACCTTAGGTTTTTCAACTTTTGGTTTTGATACCTCAGGAGCGCCAACTGCCTTGCCCTTCTGAACCTTAGACTTTAGGACATCAGATTCTGATTTTATCAGACTCTGAGGAACAGGTTCTGATCTCTTCAGAATCTTAATCTTTGTGGTCTTAGATTCAGAATTTATCATATCCTTAGGCTTGAAATTCTTTGGCTTTGATGTAATCTTAGCCTTAGAACTGGAAGCTTCAGGTTCTGATTGAGCAACAGTTCCCATTTTTGCACCTTCAGGAACAAAGAAGGTTTTCAATCCTTCCTTTATGCATTCACAATATGCTTTGAGATTGGTTTCACTAGACTTAGCTTCTGAAAATCCAATCCCTTTACCATTGTTTTTGTAAATGCTATAAATCATAGAAGCAATTCTGCTTCTGTCAATACCAGACATAATGAAATCTTCAAGAGCAATCTCATGGTTACTTAAAGATTTTCCATCACATTTTTCTTGCAGCTTCTGACACAAGAACTTAAGTTTGTCTTCATATGTCTTGCATATGAAGTCAAAACCTCTGAGTCCTTCTTCAGACGCTTTTAGATCCAATAGAGTTGATTCTTGTTGCTTCATTAAAGCAACATATTTTTCTTTCAAACCTTTCAACTCATTGGTTCTCAATTCAAAATGAGTGAGGAGTTCTTTAAGTGACTCTATCAGTTCTTCTCTAGGGATTTTGGAATATACCTCGTTTTCATCTTCTGAATCTGATTCAGTTTCAGCCTCTGAAGTTGCTGTAGCTACTAACCCAACAGCTATCTTTGCACTTTCATCAGACTCTTCTTTGTCAGATTCAGATTCACTATCCAAATTATCCCATGTAGCCATCAAACTCTGCTTTAACTGTTTCTTGAACTTGCTTGACTTGAATGTTGGTTTCTTTGACTTTTCCTTTGATTTTTCCTTCTGAAGATCAGGGCAATCAGCAATGAAATGACCAGGCTTCTTGCAGTTGAAGCATCCCTTTTGATCTTCTTTCTTTGAGCTTCTGAAGCTACCTCTTCTGGACACAAACTTCTTGTTCTTTTTGGCTAGATATTGAAGTCTGTTTGAGAGCATAGCCATCATCTCAGTAACCTCTTCATCAGAATCTCCAGTTGGTGAATCTTCTTCATCAGACTCAGCCACTTTAAGAGCTTTGGATGACTTGCCTTTTGATGGAAGAGCTATTGATTTACTCTTTTTAGTAGACTCATGTTCATTTAGACTTAACTCATGAACTTTGAGAGAACTAACAAGATCTTCAACACTTAAAGTGTTTAAATCTTTAGCTTCCTCAATGGCAGTCACCTTTGGTCTCCATCTGGCAGGAAGGCTTCTGAGAATCTTACTCACGTGATCAGAAGCAACATAGCTTTTCTTCAGTATTTGGAGTCCAGAGACTAGGGTTTGAAATCTTGAGTACATCTCCTCAATACTTTCATCATCCTTCATCTTGAACAGTTCATACTAATGAACAAGCATCAGTGCTTTGGCTTCTCTAACTTTCTTGCTTCCTTCATAGTTAGCACATAAAGATGCAAACATAGCTTTAGCAGTTGACTTATCACTCATCTTCATGTACTCTGCTCGTGGTATAGCAGAAACTAGAGAGCCTCTGATCTTGTGATGTTTCTTGTACATCTTCTTCTGAGCAGGAGTATGTATTTTTCTATCAACAGCAGCTCCTTCTTCATCAAGAATTAAGTCACCAACACCATCTTCCAGAATATCCCATAGTTCTTCATCTAAGCCCATGATATAACTGTAGAAGTTGGTTTTCCACCAAGAAAACTCTTCAGGATCTCCATTAAACTTTGGAACCTTCCCTGAGTCAGTTTTCTTTTCACTATAATCATATGCAACAGCATGATGATTACCACTAGAGCCAGCAGAACCAGAAACAGATGAATCAGCAGACATGTTTTTCTCAAATCTTGGACTGTTACACTGTTAGGTGTTTGACAACAGAACCAAGGCTCTAGATACCAATTGAAGGGGAGAAAAACACAAGAAGGGGGGGTTGAATTGTGTTTTAAAATAAAACGTTTTCTCTTTCCAAAACTCAGAATCAGAATGATCAGAAGCTAGATAGACAGCTTCTGAAGATACTGTTCAGGAGCGTATGCAGCGGAATGAAAAACAGAGAGAAAAGAGAAGAAGCAGGACACAAAAGATTTATACAGGTTCCTTCCACAATCCGGAAGTAGTCCTGTCCCCCTTGCACTTCCAAGGAGAGTTCACTAAATGTAATATCTGATTACAAATGCTCAAGCACACATGCAAGAGACTTCAAATGCTCAAGAACACAATCAAGAGACTTCTAATGCTCAAGCACACAAGCAAGAGACTTCTATCAAACAAAATTACACAGAAAAATGTTTGAGATTGAACACTTGATATACAATCAGTGGTGTTCACAATACAAATCAGATACAGACTCTTTAGACTTAAGAATTTCAAAGATAAGAACTTGAAAACTGAAATTCTAAGTGAACTTTGAATGCTTAGACAATTTGACAGAGTTTTTGGCGCTTTTGAAATATTGTAGAGTCCTATTGTTCTTCAAGTCTTCACTCCTTTATATAGAGGTGTGAAGTGAACGTTGTAAGTGCCAACACATTCAAAAAGAGTCGTTACTGAAGCTTGATCTTTCACCAATGATTCTTTGCCTGATTTAGTTGTTGTCCTATAAAGAATCAATTTCAAATCCATTCCAGTTGAGAAGGAACAAGGATGCAGGCTTGGTTGTACATAAGAGCTGTTATTCTTGTCTGTTAGCAGAGACAAAGAACAGAGTAGTGGAGAAGGTGGTTGTACAGTTCGTACAAAGTACAATGTCAACGCTTCTTGTCTATTTGCAACAAAATGACTTCAAATCCTTTTGAAATGACCGTTGCTTAAATCCACTAATCTTCTGCCAATGCTCCATAATTTTCGCTCCAAAATACAACACTTGAATCTTGAAATCTGGTGAAATACTGTTGCTTCGAAGAATCAGCTTCTGAGGACCTTCAGTTTCTGATGACGTCATACTCTTCAGGAGCTCTTGTCTTCAGGAGTGCTAGTCTTCAGGAGCGCTAGTCTTCAGGAGCGCTAGTCTTCAGGAGCGCTAGTCTTCAGGAGCGCTAGACTTCAGGAGTGCTAGTCTTCAGGAGCTCTTGAGGTTAAATAGATACTTCCTTTGCTCTTTATTTGTTCGTTCAGAACCTTGATGAGATAAATCACTTTGTTTATGGTCCTGTACACTTGAACAAATGTTAGCAATACCAATTGTCAATTTTTAATACTTTGTTATCATCAAAACTCTTTAGGGTTTATTGTTAAACACATTTTGTTCCAACACGTTCTGATGGAAGTTCAGATGGTTGTTCATAAGGAAACCCAGAAATCATAATGAACATCAAGAACATGCAAGTACACGTGACATATATAAAAAGTCCAGAAAAGTACTTTTGCATGGATCAATCAAAGCAATAAAGGCATACATAAAGTTAAATGTCAAGAAGAATACTTTATGTTCATTTAAGACTATGAACATTAAAGTACTAGGAATATTCCAAGATGGAATATGATCCTAGATGATACAATTACTGCACTTCAGTTCTGTTGTTACTATTAAGATTGATTACATCAAGTACAAGTCTTACAAATCATCCTAAGTAACAACAAATGGAACATTCTGATGGTCAGAATGTTCAGCTCAGCTCATGCTTAACTTTATGAACAGTAAAGTGGTTGAAAAGCAAAGCAAAGAAAGATCTTGTCCTGATCAATCAAAGAAGGACACGTATGAGATATGATACATCACTTCTTCATATCTCTTGGAAGCATGGGCCTGAAGATTGCAGATCCACTATCCTCTTTCCTGCACGTAATCCAATGCAAATCTGGAGCAAGTTTATTCAACTTTATCCATCTTTATTCAGCAACATTCTGATGTACATGGAAAAGTTAATATTAATGGATATTGCCCAGAAAATCATATGAAACGCATATGGACAAACCCAGAAACTCATCAGACATTCATCATTGATGAACCCAGATGAAGATCCTGATGAACATCAACATTCTGATGAAGAACACAGCAACATTCTGATGTTCATCCTGGGAACGCAACAACATTCTGATGATCAGAATGTTCACCCTGATTTTCAAGTAAAAGCTTGTGGGGCCCACGACACGTGGCATAACACCATTGGGCACCCTACAACAGCTATATGAGCCCAAAAACTCTATAAATAGAGATCAAAGGCTCAACATTACTTGCACCATTGCAAAGCATTCTTAAAGCATTTGAAAAGTGTTTGAAGCTCTTGCAATTTGATTTGATCATCATTGAAGGCTCTTTTTACCTTCTTTATAGTGTAAATCATTTCTATATATGTTATCTCGTTTAAAGATAACTTCTTCCTACTTCTTCTCTGTTTGATTCACAAACATTGAACCTCCATACAAATTGTAATCAAAGTCTCATCCAGCTTTAGGGGTACTAAAGTGTTAGCTTGAACAAAGGTTGTAAAAGTCTAAGTGGTTAACTTAGCAAGAAGGTGCAAGCCTGCTGAGGCTTAGAGAATACATAATTGTAATTGTTTAGGTGAACAAAGATTGTAAGGTGCAGGATTTGAGAGGTTATCTCAAGCATCATAGTGGAAACTCTCACAAGATTGTGAGGAGAGGACTAGCCCACATTGGGTGAACCTCTATAAATCTCTGTGTGTTCTTTCTCTCTTCCCTATACTCTTTATTTTCAGTAACACAACACACACCAACACATTTACTTTGATATACAGTTTTTGCACAAGAACTTTAGAACGTTCTAAAGACACTTCTTTAACTTAAATATTCCAAGCATATCACTTGAGAATTAATTTTAAGCTGCAGGATAATTTTTAAAGGGTCACAATTCAAACCCCCCCTTCCTTGTGACTATTTTATCTACTTCACATAGGGCACATCAGTGATGCTAGCCTTCTTCCCATATTTTCTACGAATTAACACTTTTCCAATGCCTGCTGCACTCACCATGTTATTATCTGCAAATCTTATTTTTCTGTTAACTGAATCATCTAATTCAACAAACCAAGATTTCTTACCAGTCATGTGATTGGAATACCCAGTATCCAAATACCATTCATCACTCTTTTCTTCTTCTTCTTTGATTATTGCCATCAGAAGCCTTTCTTCAGAGTCTAAATTATCACCTTGAGTAAATTGTGCCTCATCTTTGTTCCTTGGCACTCACTTTTATCTACATTCAGATGCATAATGTCCCATCTTCTGACAATATTGAATGTCCTTCTTATCTTTCTTCTTCTTCTGATCCAACTTTGTTGCATCATTCCTTTATTGATTCTTGCTAGAACCTTCACCATCTTTATGAGATTGTTCAATCCAGGGTTTCTTCCCCTTCTTGAATTTTCCTTTCTTCACAAACTAAGTCTGTAAAGCTTGATCAGAAATTGCACCTTTAGCTCTAGCTTTGATTATATCAGACAACCTCAACTGAGTCTGTAAGACTTGCTTGCAATTATTCAATTTTCATAGAATTCAAATCTTTAGATTCTTCCAAAGCTACTACAATGTGATCAAATCTTGGTGCTAAAGTTCTAAGAACTTTCTCCACCTTCATCAAGTTAGTAACAGTTTCTCCATTCCTGGCCATTTGATTTGACAGATTCACAACTTTATCAAAATATTGACTTATGGTTTTTTCTTCTTCCATAGTCAAAACTTCATACTGTCTTCTCACGGCTTGAAGCCTCACCTTTTCAATTTACCATCTCGAGAATATAACATTTCCAATGCTTCCTAAGTTTCCTTTACACTTTCATAATGCATGATCTTCTTAAATATCTCATTGCTCACACTCTGATGCATCAAGAACATGGCTTTCCCATCTTTCTTAGAGAGAGAGAGGAATGCGTAAATTTGTGCCATGACATTGTACGAAATGGATCGACCAGATACAAAATAGAATGACCGTCTGAGATGCACTTATCTAATACAGTTTTTAGTCGCTCCACTAATACTTTACCTATCACTTTGTATACTACATTGCACAAGGCTATAGGTTAACGGTCCTACATAGAAACTTGAGAATCTTCTTTCCGAATAAGGGCAATATTTGTCATGTTCAATATAAAAAAAAATTACCTGCCGAAAGCTAGTCACAACATTGATTGAAAAGCTCCTCACCATAAATCGACCAGAACTTCTGAAAAAATCACGGAGTTATTCTATTAGGGCTCCTCACCCTAAAATTTATCTAACCAAAAAAAAAAACTATTCTATTACTGTTTGCTTTACTTTTTTGTGGGGACCATGGCGGCCCACTTCCTTTAAACTAAATATTTTATCGACGCGTTGACTTGAGAGCATCACATGCTTCTCTCTGTTTATTTGCTCTGTTTTTTCTGATATACCATCACTTGAGAAATTTAGAGAGAATAACAAGAGTTTGTTGCTGCTGTTTTGGAAAGGCCTCCTTTTTTGGTATATTTATTTTCTCTTCTATTCTTTTTTGGTAATGAAATTTGGTCTATGATCTATACCGTACTTTACTAGTAGTTGTACAATTTATTTTAATGATTTCTTTTACTTTAATTTGTTTATTGTTGGATCTGAAAATGATTGGATTCTGAGTGCTGTGAATTATTAGTTTAACTATGATTTGCCTAATTTACGTGGAACTCATATTTATCTTGAATTTATCGGAATGTGAAGTTTATTAAGGGAGGTTTCAATTCTTTTTCCTGTTTTTGATGTCTAGATGTGAGATGATGAGTTTTATATGTATTAGGGGAGCTCATACTTATCCAAGTTTGTTTTTATGTTACCAAATTATAAGAAATAATTGTAAGTTATAGGTTACAAAGTTTGGGAGTAACAACTATAATCAAATTAACTTTTCTCATTTACTATCTAGAGGCTCCAATTATCCTCCTGTGGTTGGTAATGAAGGAGTTCATAATAACAACAATATGGCATCCACTTCAAGTAATCCACCAGAAGCTGTTATTAACAGAGTTGTTTATTTAACACAAGATCAAGGTAAATGAGAATATGTTTTTACTATTGTTATTTGGCTTCTAAATACCTTTAATATACATATTCAGTTCATGAATTTATTAGCATAGCATACAATACAAAGTTATCAAAGAAATTGTTAAAGTAATTGTCAATTCTGTTAGTATTAGTTGGTTAGTTAGGAGTTACCCAATTAGTTAATCTATCGAGTTTTATAAATTGAATAATCATGTACATAAAATATAACATGACAAACACAATGGAACAGGTGTGAACCGTCACGGTGGTAACATAAGTATATCCGAAAGTCAGATTGATCAAATAAAACAATTGGTTCTTGATTTAGAATGTGAGGAAACTGATATTACAAAGCAATTGAAATCATTGAAGTCTCGGGGGTAAAAAGCACAAACCTGAAGTTGATGTATGGCTGGAAGATTTACTAGATATGAAAGGAAATGCAAATGAGATGAATGACTTAAATGACATTCATGAGATAAATAATTTGATCAACACTATGAAACGACACAAGGAAAAGAAGCCTCTCACTTTGTCGACTGAAATTGTTGGGGCAAAATTAGATGAAAATATCCATAAAGTGTTGAAACTACTTGCTGATGATAAAGTGTTTCTCATTGGCATATATGGAATGGGAGGAGTAGGAAAAACTTTACTTGCAACTCTCGTGAAGGATGAAGTAAAAAGGAGAGAAACTTTTAAGCATGTGTTTTGGGTCACTGTTTCTCACAATTATAGCATCTCAAAATTGCAACATGATATAGCAAAAAGAATTGGTGTGAAGCTTGATGAAGATGATGAAAGAATTAGAGCAGAAAATTTATCTTTGGCATTGGAGAAAAAGGGAAAATCAATTCTTATTTTGGATGATGTTTGGAATTATATTGATTTGCAGAAGGTGGGAATTCATCCAAAAGTGAATGGCATTAAAGTGATTTTGACTACTCGGTTGAAACATGTATGTCACCAGATGGATTGTCAGACATATGCTATAATACAAATGTTTCCTCTTGGTTGCCTCAAAGAAGTTGAATCTGAAGATGAAATTGATGAAGATGAAGTTGATGAAGATTGGGAGTTGTTTATGCTAAAACTCGGACATGATGAAACACCTAAGACACTTCCACATGAAATAGAAGAGATTGCGAGATGCATTATAGAGAGATTTAAGGGTTTACCACTTGGAATCATCACGATGGCTAGAACCATGGATGGGATTGATGACGTTTATCAATGGAAACATGCATTGAGCAGACTTCAGAAATTGGAAATGAGGCAAGTGGTGGAAGAAGTCTTCAAAGTATTAAAATGTAGCTATGATAATTTGATAGAAAAAGACTTGCAAAACTGTTTTTTGTATTGCGCATTATTTTCTGTTGATGATGAGGGTGGGAAGATTAACAAAGATGAGTTGATCATGAAGCTAGTTGACAATGGACAGATAAATGAGAATATGTCTTTGGAAGAAATATTTGATGAAGGGAATACCATATTGAATAAGCTTGAATCCCATTCATTGATTAGTTCTACTAATAGTTCTTCAGTATACACACATCCCTTAGTGAGAAACATGGCCTGCTATATCTTGAAAGAGAGTCAAAGGAATGTTATAGTAAAGTTGAATGAGAGATTGACCGAGATACCTCTCTCACACAGATGGGCAACTGATATAGAGTTGGTTCACATGCGTGATTATGATATAGAAGAAATCCCAGAGGGCATGGCACCTAAATGTCCGAAGTTGTTTGTCTTGATTTTAAATGAATTTTCCATTAGTCGTGTTCCAGAGAGTTTTTTTATTTATATGAATAATCTATCAATACTGGATTTATCATATAATGAAGACCTAGAATCTTTGCCAGACTCCATCACTAAGTTGAGGTCTCTTGTTTCTTTAATACTAAAAGGATGTGATTCACTGAAACATGTGCCCCCATTAGGAGAATTAATGACATTGACAAGATTGGTCATTTCAAACACTTCCATTGAAGAAGTTCAAGGCCTTGAAAAACTAATCAAACTGAAGTGGCTTGATCTATCATGCAATGCGAGTTTGAATTTGGAGTTAGGGTCTTTATCCAATTTGACCAAAATGCAATACCTTGATCTTCGAAATACACGTGCTATGATTGTGGTAAAAGATGTTCAAGGAATGAATATGCTGGAATGTTTTGGAGGCACCTTTGACTGCAAAGATTACGACCGTTATAGGAAAACAAAGCATGAGCTCAAAACATATCATCTCATTTTCACAAATGTATGTGGTCAAGAAATAAGGATGGATGATTATGTTGATTTGAAAAAATTTGACAGTGATCCTAGCACCAAGACTATACAATTTGGCGATTGTAAAAATTTGGGCCACAAACTGCCTAAAGACCTTACATGTCTGCATATACTTAAAAATAATCACTGGGTTCGCCTTTGTGAGGCTCTCTCACTTAACGATTCTTTGAGGATGATTCACATTATCAGTTGCCGACAACTTGAGAGCTTGTTTTGTTCATCCGGTTCTTGTTCCTTTTGCACCAAGATTCACAAGCTGGAACTTTTGGAACTTCAAAGATTGGAAAGTTTAACTGTTGTCTATAAAGTTGTTGACCAATCTTTGTCATGGAGTGGCATATTCTCTTGTTTGAAATATTTTAACATTTCTAAATGTAATCTGATAGAGACCTTGCTGACACCACCATTAGTTCAAGGACTTCAAAATCTGGAGAAAATATCCGTATGTCATTGTAAATCAATGAAAGAGATATTTTCAGTGAGCAACTGTGATGAAGAAGACAGTAGTACTTCAAGCATTGCACTTCCCAAGTTGACCAGATTGGAGTTGTGGGATTTACCACAATTGAAGATCGTGTGCAAAGGCAGTATACGCTGTGGAACTTCACTACCAAAACTGGTTATTAACCTATGTCCGAGATTAGATAAACATCCTACAATAGAAATCCAAGATGTTCAAATTCGAAATTTTTGATGTTTTTTTTGTTTTCTTTAAATATGTAAGTTTTAATGCTTATCTACATTTTGAAGTTCAATTTGTAAAAATTAACATTAAACTCTCTAAACTATCTATATATATATCAATGTTTATGTTCGAGCAAGAATGTGTTTATGTGTTTGGATACTCTCTAACTAGTCTAATATTATTTTTCTATTCAACCATGCTGTTCTGATTCTTTTCTGCCAACACTTACATGTAGTGTAATGTTTTACTACATATGCAGAGGCTATCAACACTTTATTGCTTTAGAAAGCCTCCAGCACTAAATAGCTGCAAGAAATGTTTACTTCACTTATCTCTATATTAGTTACTTGAATTGCGAAGAATGTATACTATCAAAGCCCTTCCCCTTCAAATGTATTGCAAGAAATGTTTACTATCAACACTTTATTGCTTGTTCAATTTAACAACTATCCATGCTTGCAAGACACTGATTTTGGGTTTGCGAAATTAGCATTATTGGATTCAAACACACACGTAACTACTCGTGTAATGGGAACCTTTGGGTAGGTTAAACCTCTGTTTATAGTATAGCTCGAATCATATTTCAGTGTTTTCATATGAAAGTAAGCAGAAAACAGCTTATGAGCATGACATAAGTTGTTTTCATTTGCTCTTCCAAAATGTCTCACATGTTTCTTATGAGTAGTAATAGAATGAAATAATAAATGAGTAAGGGTATTATAGAAAAAACATAAAGAATTTCATCAAAAATAACAAATTTATTTGATTTCTTGGTACGTGTAGCGACAAGTATTGTGAAACGAGAGAAGTAAAATCTAATTATTTTTCAGTGAAAACGATAATATTAAACCAAACTGGTTCCTGTTTATGTAACATATCCATGAGAAAGTCTTTCATGAACACAACCCCAAATAAATATTATTTAGGCACACTTACATAAAATTAACAAAATTAAATAAAAAGTAATTAGTCACATCAAATCATATCATGTAATTTTATTCTCTTTTAATTTTTGCTTGGCTTTGTGTGTGTGCCTAAATACAAAAGATTTGTGGCTGTGCCCAACCAAGACTAGCTCCATATCCATATGGTACGATTTTCAACTAGTCATGCACCTTAATGACATGTGGATGAAACATGATTCAAACCTTTATTACACCACTATCTGAAAACATTGAGTTTGACATGTAATCATACTGTTCCTATTTTTTTTTTTTTTAAATTATGTCAACGCTATTATGAATAAAATTTCAATTAGTATTGAAGGATATTTTGTAATCATGTGTAAGATGAACTTGTCCTTGCATTTACTTATCTAAAAAATAGTTACTATCACATGCTTTTTTTTATAGATTGTCATATAAAAGAGACAATGGAAGGGAATTGAGTACCAAGAATACTAAATTATTATAACAAGATTAATCTTGACACACCGTCATTGTAAAACTTTTGATACTGACAAAAAATTACACCCAACCATATGAGTGTTAGGAAACTATGCAAAATTTCTGTAATGAGATTAGTGAAAGTGAAATAAAGGCTACCACACATAATTGATAATAGAGTTTGGCCATTTATGCCTAATCTTTGGGCCGCTGGAGACCTCTTTAATAGAAAGAAAAATATATTTGTGTTTTTTTTATGGTCTCTGATATTCGAATCCTGAACCATGTATATATTATGCATTATCCCTATTAATTGAGTTAAGCTCACAAAGATATATATACTCTCTTCATTTCTTTTTAAATGTCTTTTTAGGGTGCTTCTTCGGAAAAAAAAGTCTTTTTAGGTGATTTTTTTGTTCTTATTTAACTGTCTTTTTGGTGTTTTAAGGATACGATTTGTCAATTATACCCTTTGTCAATTACTCTTATTTTTTTCAATAAAACTAATTAATTTCATCTTCAAAAGTTTAAACAAAGTTTTGTTTATTGTTATCTTCAAATTTAAACAAAACTTTGTTAGAAACAATGGTTCTAAGAAGAGTTACAATTCTATAAAATAAGATTAGTAGCAATTGTTAAAAAATCCAAGTGCAAAGTAAAAGAATAGATTTGAGAGAGAAAAATAAAAGACTTCATGAATGTTCAAAAAGAAGAAAAAGTGAAAGACGTTGAAATTGCAGATGAGAGGTGAAGAGGAAGCAATAGTTGAAGACTCATTTGACAAGATACAAGAACAAGATGACAATGAAGAAGAAGAAGTTTCATCATTATAATTTTTATATTGACTTAAAATAATTAAAAAAATGTGCACAATATTTAAAAAATTGACAATTGTTTGTTATTAGAGAGAGCGTGCGAAAAAAAATAGAAATTTGTTGGAGAAAAAGATAATAACCGATAATTTTTTGTTACGAGAGAAATATAACATATTAAATTTATTGAAAAGATAAAGTGTGTGTAAAAAAATAAGAATTTATCGGTGGATTAAAACGGGGGTATAATAGAAAGAAAATGTAAAAAAATACACATAATTATTTTGGTGTTAATTTTTTAAAAAAACACTTAAAAAGGAACGGATGAAATATATCTTTTCAAACACTCGTAAACTATCACTACCCCAACGCAATTACACCAAAAAAATATGCATTCTTCCGAATACAAGATCTTTATTTATATGAGAAATAAGACAATATGAACTTAACAAACTTCCGAATACAAGGTCTTTATTTATATGAGAAATAAGACAATATGAACTTAACAAACTTTTGCCAATTATTGTTGCAAGTTGAATGTGAAGTCAGCATGTATCACATTTCTTTTCTTCAAAATCAACACCGAACTATAACATAACTTTACTATTTAGAAGAAGAAGAAAAAAAATCACACTTACATTTATTTAATGCACTGTGTGAAAGTAGGCTAATAATTTAAAATTGCTTTCTGCTTTTCACTTTACTTTGGGTGGACAATACCCACATGCAGTGGGTCCTAGTGTTTAAAGTTGAAACTAAAGGTTAACAAATGCATGAACCATATTGTTGTTTTTAGAACTAAGGTTAAATATGTTTTTGATTCTAAAAAATTATGAGTTTTTAAGTTTAATTCTTATAAAATTTTAAGAGTTAAATATGTTTTTGGTCTTTATAAATATATCAATTTTTTATTTTAGTCCATCTAAAAATTTTCTTCAACTTTTAGTCTTATAAAATTTTCAATCACTACTTTTGGTCCCTATTTTAAAGTTAATTTTATTATTTTTTAATGAAATTGGGCTGAAATGTGTTGAATATTGTAAAAATAATTTCCAAAAAAATTTAGAGTTTTTCAACAAAACATAAATTAAATATGAATTTTTAACCGTCAAAAATATAAAAATTCATATTTAATTCATGTTTTGTTAAAAAAATTAACTTTTTTTGAGAGAGATTATTATAATATTATACATTTTTCTGAAAAATTTTATTCAAAAATATGAATTCTACATATGAGTTTACTTTAAAAAAGAGACCAAAAGTGAAGATGGAAAATTTTATAGGGACTAAAAGTTGAAGGAAAATTTTAGAGGGACTAAAACGAAAAATTGGTATATTTATAGGGACTCAAAACATATTTAACTCAAATTTTAATGATAATTTTAATTTTTTTAAAATATTGTAGTTTGTAATAATAAACCTTATTTTGAAAACTTTTTATAAAAAATAAATATTTTTACTCATTCACAATAGTCTTTATAAAATGAAAATAGAGACTAAAAATGAATAAATTTTTTGTAGGAACATCCCCGTGAGCTTAGCTTAGTTACTAGAGATATTGCATATTATATGCAGGGGTTGAGGTTCAAACCCTAGACACTCAACTTCTCCACGATTAAATTGTGTGAGCTCTAGCCACTAGGCTACTTGACTAACTTTTTTTTTTGTAGGAACTAAACCTAAAAATTTATAATTTTGTAAGGACTAAATACATATTTAACTCTAAACATAAATAATGCATGTAGCATTTTTTTTTTTTTTAGAAACCACATGTAGCATATTTATTCATTTGAAGTGATAAAATGATCGAAGAGGTGATATGATTAGGCATGACACCAAAACCCATACCTGTGGTTACCTGTCCAAATCAAATTTAATTTGATGGGTTTTCTCCGTTTTGACTGGGTTTGAGTATGAGTTTGTGTTTTCCCCGATTTCAAAATACGGGTATGGGACGGGTAACAGGTATATAGGTACCCACATCGAACTCATACTCAAACTCATCCCGAATGTAAAAAATTACTTTAAGTTGATATGCTGTGTTATTTTGTTTCATAATTGTCATGTCCTAAAAACTATCATTTATATTCAAAGGATCAACTAAATCAGTCGGTTTAACAAATGCTAAAGTGAACATATTGTTTGATAATCTATTACAACATTGCTCTTAGGGTTGAAAAAAACTTTTTTTTTATTAATAAAATTATTAAATGCGGGGATAAGGATGGGCCGGGGATACCCAAACCTGTCAAGGACATGGATGTGATTCAATTATCATCCATGTTGTGTATGGATAAGGTAACTGATAAGTATATGAAAATCGGGTATAGGGATGTGGCTTGTAAAACCCATCCCCATTCCGCTCTATTATCATGCCTAAATATGATGAAAGTTCTACGAATATCAAATGTTCACTGTTTGTATTAATTTATGTGCAGTCCAAGGCTGCACGCTCGCTTTAAAATCCAATAGTTGAGAGTCTCATACTTCATCGTGTGTCTGCCATAGCCTATATCATATGAGCAATGTTATATGTACAACCAAAATTAAACAACTAATGCAACAACCTTTAATATTATGAGAAGCACGTAAATCAAAATCACTAAAAAAGTATTAAAAAATAGCAAAATGGTTGTTGATTGTACAAAAATGATGTCAACATATCATTTCTCATATCATATCATCACTTCACAAATTTAGAGATAATAACATGTATGTTGCTTCTGTTTTAGAAGTGCCTTCTTTTTGGTACATTTTTCTTCTCCTTTGCTTCTGTTTTAGAAGTGCCTTCTTTTTGGTACATTTTTCTTCTCCTTTTCTCTCTTCTTTTTGTAATGAAATTTGGTTTATCATCTACTATTTAGTCTTTACTACTATTGTAAAAAAAAAAACAACAACAAAACTACTCTCTACTGCTCGCCGTAGAATTTACTCCTATTATATCTTATAAAAAAGATTGCAGAGAGTATGTTCTTTCAATTAATTAATCAACACATTTTTTTTATTGGACTTAATTAATTTTATATAATTTATTTATTGTTGGATCTGAAAATCACTGGACACTAAGTTGCCTTGTTAACATAATATGAAATGTATAGAGAGACTATGTGGAGTCAAGATCCTCACCATGTTGAATCTCCTATGTTTCTTTCATTTAGAGAGATAGAGACACAATAAGCCTAAATATAAAATTTAAAGGAGTCTTACATGTTAATGTTATTTTTAAAGAGGAATGAGAGGAGGTGAGACTGAGAGCCGCGATCGCAACTGGCTTCGCCAAGGGCAATCACGTCGGCACCTTTCGCCGGAGGTGAGGAACATTGGGGGGGGGGGGGGTGAGGGTCCCTAGAAGGGTGCCACATATCGGGGGGGATGGGGGTGATTGGATTGACATGAGACCGCGACAGAGGAAAGCGCTGCGACAGGTTCATCATGGTCAGAATGGTTTCGAGGATTGCGTTCAGCTTCAGGAAAGGGATGGCTTCGATCGTCGGCAGAATCAGTTTAGGTATGCATTAAGGGAGGATCGATACTACGGGGATTACTATTCTGAAACGGAGCACTCATTGTACAGGGATATGGATTGGGGAGATGGACGTGTTGATGATTTAGGGCATGGCAGTGTTCGTTTGCGAAGGCAAGGTATGGTGCGGTTTCCATCGCGCAGGCCAGGGAGTATTCAGGTGCAAACGTGCGCGGTGGTTGCACCAACTAAGCAGCTGTCGCGGGCGGATATGGTTGAGGAGAAGGATTCAGAATCTTCACCTTCTTTCAAACGGTTCGTTACTTTTTACATTACTAATTTTCCACCGCAAGCTACTTCTTTTTTCTTGCGTAAGGGTTTTGAAGTTTGTGGTATTCTTGAGGATGTGTTTGTTGCCAATAATAGAAATCGTAATGGTGTTATTAATGGGTTTGTGAAAGTGCGTGATGTTGACAAACTATTAAAAGCCTTAAATAATGTTTGCTTTGGGCAGTATTGTGTTCATGCTAAGCTTTCTAGGTTTGATAAGTCCAAGAGGGTGAGGGAGTTTGAGGGAGATGGAGGCAAGGTGAGGTTGTCCGAGGGAGATGGAGGTAAGGCTATCAGGAGGGTGATGAAGGTGAGGGGGTCAGGTCCGGAGGGAGAAAAAAGTGTCGAAGGGGTTGAGGGGGTGGGTGAGGGTGCGAAGGTGAAGGGGTTGGAGAGGAAGGAGAGTGTGGCGAAGGAGGTGCGGATTAGGTCGGTGTTGGTGAGAGTGGGAAATCGTCGAAAATGGGGAGGGAGGGTGAGGTTGGGCAGGAGGGAGGTGCTGTGGAGAGGGGAAATGTTCAAACTTCAGCAAGCATGGATAACGGCGCTGCTACTCAGAAGTTGGTGCGTAAGTACAGGCCACGTGAGGAAGATGTGACTTGGGCACGACAAGTTCTTATTGGCACGGTGATTAATGGTGAACCTATACCTATTGTACAACGTCGTATTGAGGATGCTGGCTTTAGGGACCTTGGAGTTATTCCTATTGGGACAGATAAGGTATTCTTACGCTCTTTGTTTGGTGGCCCGGTGTCTGATGTGGTTAGGGAAGTAGAATTATTTTTTGATTTATTGTTTACTCAACTAGTTCGTTGGGAGAAAGCAGTTTTTCCCTTTAGAAGAGGCGCTTGGTTACGTGTGTACGGTATTCCGTTACATGCATGGAATGAGAATATTTACGCTTAGACAATTGCTCATTGACAAGACAGAGATTTGATTTTGCTAGGGTGTTGGTTTCTACTTCCTCTTTTGATTTAATAAATGTGTCGGAGCAAATTTTAATAGATGGTGAAATTGTGGTTATAAAAATGGGGTTTTAGTTTGGGTGAAGATGCATGTTTGTCTGATGAGGACGAGGAGTCAGCTGTGTCGTATCCGGAGTCGGCAGAGTTTCATGAAGATATTGAAACCTTTAATAATGTTGATGTTTTGGTTGATAAAATTGCAAAAGACCTTGTGGAAGTAGAAGACGAGACTCATAACATAAAGGTTAATAATAACAGTGAGGTAAACTTGGAGACTACGCCAACGGTAGAGAAACACAATCCTATAGTGCTCTCTAGTGCTGGTCTGGACAGTCCCAAGCTTGCTTCTCAGGAGGACGCCGATATGTCTCTTCCGGTGCAGCCTGTGTTAAATGTTGACCCTCTTTCTTCATTAAACAAGGCTAATCTGTTTGCTTTGCCTAAGGATGTTACAGTGTCGAAGTTTGATAGTGTCTCGGCCAAAGCTTTGTCTGCGGTGGTGTCTTCTCGAAAACGACATGCCCAACCGTTTTCTTGCTCTCAGGATACTTCTAGGTCCTCTCGTACGGGCCCGTGGAGTGTGGAATGGATCCATAACATTTAAGGTGCTGATGTGGGTTTGATTTCATCAAATAAAAAGAGGTTGAAGAAGGTTATGGGAGGGGGCGACGACAAGGTTAGAGGAGGTACCCAACCAAACAACAAAAAGAAAGCGGGGGGGGGGGGGGGGGGGGGGTGTGGGTTCTTCGACATCCACTTCTTACTCTCAAAAAGGTTGCTAGACTACCAAGCAAGGATCGAGTGGAAGTGATGAAAGTTTTGAACAATTCAGATGTCACGAAGTCATTAAAAAAGAAAATTCTCAAACGTCAAAAATTAAGGGCACATGTTATTAAATCAGCTGAGTTGGCGACTGTTGGTTCTTCAAATGAAGTTACATCTTCGACATCAGTGAACAAAGATTGGCAGCATTGGGTGGCTCTACGTGGTAAGAAAGAGTTCGTGTCAGATGATGTACAGGACATGGGTAAAGTTATTGGAGTCTCATTTAAAGAAAATTCTCGGAATAAGTTTGAAGTTCTTTCTCGTCCCAAACGGGTTCCACAGGGGTCGGGTGTGGTGTTAGATTTAGCGAAGTTAGGGGAGGGTGTGGGAGGGGAGTAGGTGTCGGAGGTGTGGTCGTGGTGTGGGGCGTGGGTGTGTGTTTGTGATGAAGTTATTATCTTGGAATGTTTAGGGGTTAGGGGGGATGGAGAAGAGAAGGGAAGTAAGGTTACCGGTAGGGGAGAAGCAGCCTCATATTCTGTGTTTGCAAGAGACTAAGCTCACGGTGTGTGATGATTCGGTGTGTTCATCGTTGTGGGGAAACTCAAGTAATGATTTTTCTTTTCGTCATTCAATTGGTGCTTGGGGGGGTTTTTGACGTTGTGGGATAGTTCGGAGGTGGAAGTGTGGTCATCAATTAGCCAAGAACATGTTCTTATTATTCATGGTCGAATCATCTCGTCGGGCGAGGAGTTCTATTTGTTTAATGTTTATGCCCGGTGTGATGCCCGAGGAAAGCAGGAATTGTGGGTTTCTTTGTCAGATAGGTTATCTCATCTGCAAGGAAAAATAGTTTGTGTGTGTGGTGATTTCAATGTTGTTCGTGGAATTGATGAAAGACGTTCGGTTTGATCTGATAGTGTGACACCAGATGTTGTGTATTTTAATAGTTTTATCGTTGACAATTTTCTGGTTGACTTACCTTTGTGTGGCCGTCGCTTCACTTAGTTCAAGGGTGATGGATTCTAGATGAGCAGAATAGACCGTTTCTTGCTCTCTGAAGAGTGGTGTCTTAGATGGCCTAATTGTCTGCAGATTGCTCTTCTGCGTGGTGTTTCTAATCATTGCCCACTTCAATTGTCTGTGGACGAGGAAAATTGGGGTCCGCGTCCTTCTCATATGCTAAAGTGCTGGCAAGACATGACGGGTTATCATCAATTTGTTATTGGCAAATGGAGATCCTTGATGTGCTATTTTTCAATCAATCAAAAGTTAAGTATTTGTAATCGTCTCCTTAGGGACTAGTGCGATATCACGGACCGTTCAACATAAATTATCATTCTAAGTGCGGGTTTCAATTGGTTGTTTGTTTGAACTATGAGAAATAAATTGCAAATATAAAAACAGAGAATAATACGGCGTAAAGACATTGGAATTAGAGTTCGTTGATTAAGCGTCAAACATAACCTAATAATCACATATATGGATTCTAGCGTTTTACCAATATTATCACGTATCGCTTGACAACATCATTTGTGCCCAAATGATCTTGTGAGTTCAATTGTATCGTTTAACCGTCGATGTCTCAAACTATTAAACGATCAATGAGTCGATCGTATCGTTTAATCGACGATTTCTCAATCTATTAAACGATCCGAAAGCTTTAAGTTCTGTACTTTGTGTGATTATCAAAACAGGAATCTATGTCTAGAATCACTCTTTTGATAGATGAATATTCTAAACTAGATTCAAAAGTATCTATCAATAGCGTTTAAATCAAAGATAAGGAATGAATTGCAAGAATAACTTCAATATCATGTAAATTGCTAGAATTATATATTACAAGATCAAAAGATTACATTCTAAGCTTAAACAAGTACCTCTAATCCCAACTAAGGAGATTTCGTTCATCATTGTCATGTGAACATTACAAAAGTAGAAAGAAAGTTGAGAATCCATGCCAAGAACTTGATTTCTCAAAGAATCTTGTTGAATCCACACTCAAACACCCTTTCTCTATGAAAATAGAAGAATTTCCCCCTATTCTCTCTCTAAAATTGTAAGAAGATAACCTCTGAAATGAAGGAAATGGGCTTTTATACTTGCTGCAAAATTTGCACTTCTTGCCCGACAGGAAATATGTCGTTGTGGTGACAGACCTTTATTTTCCAGTGGGTTTCTGCCACGTCATCATCCACTTGCCTTAAACCGCCTCTTCCTGCCAGGAAGAACATTTGTCGCCATGGCGACATTTTGGCAGAAAGAAATTGGTTTTATCTTGACATTTCCCGCTATGGCGACAGGATGTGGGCACGGCGACATTTAGGCAGTAGCAAATTGATTTTTTTTTTCTTATCATTTCCCGCTATGGCGACAGGATGTGGCCAGGGCGATAGGTTTCTTGTTTTTGCTCCTTTTTGTGTTTCTTTCATTTGTTCAAGTCTTGATCACTTCTTTTCTACACAAAGTGGGTAAAGTAAGATATAAAAACATAATGAGGCATTTTCCTCTTATTTCATAGCTTTTCCTCAAATAACTTGTAAAACAAGTAATGAAGCATGCTTAAAATACATCATGAATTTAAACTTTCTAGCACTTATCAAACTCTCCCCAACTTAACTCTTTGTTTGTCCTCTAACAAAAGATTGAAAATCAAACAAGTTAATAGGACAAGACACAATTACACAAGGTTTGAAAACTTTTTCAGATGAATGATTAAAAGTGATTACGCGGGTAATTCTAAGTTTCCAATTAATCTAAAATTCTACTGCAAATATGAAATGAGTCCTATGCAGAAAGTTCATGTCACACAGTTCAAGTCAATAATGTACTTATTTACGAACCACACCTAACACACTTCTTTGTAAGTAGATAACAAAATAAAATCAATGAGTGGGGGTTATGAACACACATCCGACAATCAAGTTAACATCCAAATCAAGTTATGTGTCGATCCAACTATCATTTCAAAAGGCACTAAAACATGGATCAAAAAGGTCTTTGAGGGTATGACCACCTAACGCGCGTAAGACTAAACTAAATAAAATTATTACAATCTTTGATCTTTGAGTTGACTTCTCAAGTCTCTCCACTGACGTCCTTGTTTGGCTTTGCTTCTCATCATCACGAGCAATTTACAATTTATTTGACATAAAAAAAAAATAACTTAAATGTCACGACACGTAGGCCGTATTTCAAATTAAACCACGACATGCAGGTTGTATTTAAACAAAATAAAATAAATCGCCAAACACGCTAAGGCCATAACTATACACCTCTAATAATTAATTAAAATTAATTATTAAGCTAAAATATTTAATAATAATAAAATATTAACCGTTTATTATTATATTATTACTATTAAAACTTTTGAACATCAATAGTAATAAGCACACGATACAGTTTTGGCCACCATTTTGAATCCTTATCACAAAATTTATATTAAACTAATATTATAAAAAGAAAAAATCAAAATCAAAGTAGCATGAGGAAATCTCAAATTGATACCATATCAATTTAAAACGAGACAGAATCAAAACTCTTTTGAATTACGCGTGCCTCTTTTAAAACAATTTTAAAAGTTAACAAGGTCAATAACTTGCAAATTATTGAAACATAATAAAATTAGCAATTTCCTTTGGTAGTTACGGTTCCAAAGGAGATTCGAAGAGAATAACTTCTCCGATGACCGGTGCTAGCCAATTCCAAAGGAGATTCGAAGAGAATAGGGTTTAGAGTGTGGCGGCTAGGTTTCTAACTTTTATAATTAGGTTAAGTATTTCAAGCAACCAAAAGTTTTAGCACCATACCTTACGGTGCACCATATCTCACTTAAACACACCGTACCTTACGGTGGACCACGTTTCTCTATTTCTACTTACAATATATAAAAATTGAAGTACAGTAAAATTTCATAATCGTCCTTCTTAAAACTCATGATCTCCTTAGTTTTATGTGCATAATGGTCATTTTGTAAATTTAACTTAATAGTTTTAATAAACAAAAATTAATTATGGATAACGATAATGGTTATCACAAGTAACAAATTTCCACGGATAACTACAAAATTAATTAAAACTCATGATCTCCTTAGTTTTATGTGCATAATGGTCATTTTGCAAATTTAATTTAATAGTTTTAATAAATAAAAATTAACTATGGATAACGATAATGGTTATCACAGGTAACAAATTTCCACGGATAACTACAAAATTAATTAATTTGTTAAAAAAATTATGGATAATGGCCATCACAAGTTTCTTCACGGATAACTATGAAATCATTTTATTTATTTTTCTTAAAATGACTTAAAAACAAATATAATGGAACTATCCACGGATACATCAAATTTCCACGTATATTTTTTGTTGAGATGCAAAACTAATAAGTCTTTTGCACACTTTTAAATTTAAAATATATTTGCTATTTTAATCTACTGACAATATATAAAAAATTTATTTAAAAAAACCAATATATAAAAATCAAAATTCAACAAAATTTCATAATTTTCCTTCATAAAAGCCAATATATTATCATGATAATTAAAGATGACTATCTTTCCAATTCCACGTAAAAAAATTAAATATCTACTTCTACTACTAATACTATAATAATAGGAAAATAAGAAAATCTTACTCCATTAAAATTTCATAATTATACTCGATCAAACTCATAATCTTCTAAATTTTATGGGTTCAATCGTTATATATGTGTGTGTCTATATATATATATATATATATATATATATATATATATATATATATATATTCTTGTTTATCAATAAAGAGTCTACAACTAATTTTCTATATTTTGCAAATAAAAATTCAATTTGTTTCTTATTTCTTCTCCTTATTATCTGATTCTCTGTAGTTTTTTTAGATTAATTGCACACAAAAAAAAACTTCGGTTACTAATTTAGTGGGTTTTCTTTCAAAAATAAAATTTATTTAGTGGGTTTCATTGTCAATTTGATATTAAATAATAAGGAAAAAAAATGTAGTATAGCGTAAATATAGGAGAAAAAAATTATGATATACTCTTTTATGCCATAAGTACTTTTTCACGTCATTAGTTTTCAAAATGTAAGCGTATCAACTTTTTCACATTGGTATACATAAAATTTTATTTTGGAGATATAAGCACATAAATTTTACAATGAGTGCAGTATAAATATTTAACGATGTTTTGGAGAAACAATGTAGTGATGTTGATATTTTGAAAATAATTACGAGTTTTCCAAATTTTATCATATCGTTAAATAAAAAATTTCTTCTGCATATATAAATATATAAAATCCACAAGTGCGGTGCAAATATTTAACGATGTCTTAAATATAAAATAAAAAGTTATTTAATAGAAACACTATATTGACGTTGATATTTTAAAAATAGTCACGAGTTTTCAAAATTTAATCATATCGATTTTCTCATATATGTACGTAAAAATTTATTTATGCATATATAAGCATATAAAATCTACAACGGGTGCCGTGCAAATATTGAACGGTGTTTGACATATAAAATAAAAAATTATTCAATAAAAACACTATTAATGTTTATATTTTGACAATTTTAATGAGTTTCCAAAATTTTATCGTATCAACTTTCTCATATATTTACATAAAATTTTGTTTCTGCAGATAAAACACATAAAATTTGCAACGCGTGCGGTGTAAACACTGAAAGGTGTTTTAAATATAAAATAAAAAGCTATGTAATAGAAATATTTCTGCAGATAAAACATATAAAATCTCCAACGGGTACGGTGCAAACAATGAACGGTGTTTTGCATATAAAATAAAAAGTTATTTAAGAGAAACACTACATTGATGTTGATTATTTGAAAATAGTCATGAGTTTGCAAAATTTTATCAAAACGATTTTCTCACATACGAACATAAAAAGTTATTTATGCATATATAAGCACATAAATTCTGCAACGGATGCGGTGCAAACATTGAACGTTGTTTTGCATATAAAATAAAAAGTTATGTAATAGAAATTCTCTGCAGATAAAACATATAAAATCTGCAACGGGTACGGTGCAAACAATGAACGGTGTTTTGCATATAAAATAAAAAGCTATTTAATAAAAACACTACATTGATCTTTTCAAAAAAAAAAAAACACTACATTGATGTTGATTATTTGAAAGTCCTGAGTTTGCAAAATTTCATATCGATTTTCTCACATAAGTACATGAAAATTTATTTTGCATATATAAGCACATAAATTCTGGAACGGATGCGGTGCAGACATTGAAAGGTGTTTTGCATATAAAATAAAAAAGTTATTCAATATAAACACTATATTAATGTTTATATTTTGACAATATTAATGAGTTTCCACAATTTTTTCATATCAACTTTCTCATACATTTACATAAAAATTTGTTTTTGTAGATAAAACGCATAAAATCTGCAACGGATGTGATGCAAACATTGAAAATAATCAGGAGTTTTAAAAAATTTATTGTATTGACTTTCTCATAAATGTATATAAAAATTTGTTTTCGCGTACATAAGAAAATAAAATCCACAATATACGCGATTCAAATATTTAACATATTTTTCTACATATAAGAAAAAAAAATTCTATAGAAAATTTATATTAATGCTGCTAATTTTTATTTAATATCTTTAAACATTTTATAATATTAACAATGTAATTATTTTTATATGATTACCGCAATGTTATGCGACCTGTGCGAAAGCACGGGTCTATTACTAGTTCACAATTAAATAATAAGTCATACATAATTTTTTAATTACGAATAAGTGTCACTTATTATTTTATAAATAAGTCTTACTTATTTATTTCTCTCATCTATCTGTCCTTTGTGTGTGACCCTATAGGTTCTCGTAATGTGACAATAATATTAAATCATCTATTTAATATTATAAATAGTGAGCGGTATCTAGCAACACATCACTGCTACCCAAGTGACGAGAATGTCATGTGATCTGACGAAACCTTTCCGTGATAATATTTATGTGTATAATTACCCTTTTGCCCTCATGTCTATATTGAACACAAGACATAGTATGTCATCCTTGTCCAGTTCAATATTGGGCTCGTAGACATTTCTCCTGTTATGTAGGAGGGGCAAATTCAATCTAGGTCACTCATGTCCCTCAGCATGATTCGTGGAGTACCTATCAACCAACTTTATAGTCATCCTATTACGGACAACGTTTGAATGGTGACAAAGCACTCGACTCCAACATCTAGGGTACATAGTGGTTTCAGGTCGAAAGGTGGAATACACCACTATCACTATGAGAATATCTTATGACACTTTTCATAACTTTTACTATGTAGTATTCTCATGGTGGGTCAATCCAATATAAATATTACTCCTAATATTTATATCTATGTGTAGACTTGATAACTTTTTATCCATGATCTGTGAGATGTGATCATCAGTCTTTCCACATAATAGTCTCTATCCTTTAATGATATCCCACTTCTCAATAAAGCTTGACTACGGATACTTTAAGAATAGTGCCGTTATGTTGTTTAATGGGGTCTCACAATTAAGTTATACTTAATGTTCCATTAAACAGACTAACTATTCTAGGGACTTTATTATTTTGAAACAAAACAAAATCAATAAAGAAATGCCTTATTATTTATATATTCACAATATATATTTATATCAATATCATGATACAAAGCCAAACCCAATCAGTATAGATTGGCTATTAGGGCTTACTCCAACACATGATTTGTGCTTGCATCATCTCCATCTGAAATGATAAATTCTTCAATCTCTGGTTGGTATCTTGCATGTTTATCATGGATTGTTGCATGAACATATTCAAAATATTTTCCATATTTGTTATCCGTTCATCTTCAGAAGGATATTGTTGATACTGTTGATATGGTTCATACTCAAATTGAGTGTAGAAGTTGAAACAACCATGACCAGCCATGATTTCTTTTATGTGTAGAATCTGAAACAGATATGAATAACAAGAAATTTTTTTTTGTATACCAAAGAGGGGTTAGTGTAGACAAAACTGTACAATAAAGAAAATTATTTACAGATTATATACATATGCTTAAAAAGATAAAATAGTCGCAATGTCTATGATATCTAAACGCCAGTCCCCGGCAACGACGCCATTTTGATGTAATATCTTTTTATCAATCAAAAGTTAAGTATTTGTAATCGTCTCCTCAGGGACTAGTGCGATATCACGGACCGTTCAACATAAATTATCATTCTAAGTGCGGGTTGGCCCTATTTCTATTAAAGCAATAAATCACGCAATTATAATAAATAATTAAGAAATAGACGTCACGTCTTCAAATAATCCAATAATAGACATGCATAAAATTTTCAACAAATAAAACAACACAGCGGAAATATATATCATACATCTCAAGTAGCCATGTCATCACATCATAAATATATCCACATAGTATAATAATCAAATCCCGACATATGGGTAAATCTCAACGATAAAAATAAATCCAAAGCAAGATAAAGACACCGTCCTAGATCAGAGCCTATCTAAGACACGAACACAAACAACCAACGGAGGTAGCTCCCGCAAGTCGTCTACCCATTCATACAAATAGGTATGTGGTCCACCACAGACCACTGGGGGTTAGCTTCACATCAATCATAATCGAAAAGATAAACAGGATTAAATAAACATAATAATTCATCGTTCATAAATGAGCATTATCATCAACAATATTTGCACAAGTATAAGATTCATCAATTGCAACTAATCACCAAGCACACAAATGCACCAACACGTAATTCACATCGACACATAACACAATTATCAATCATGTTATTCTTATGCAATGCGCCTAGACACGACCTATATGCATGTGGTACCAAATCGCCTCCGAGGCCGTCGCCCCTGATGCCAACTAAACATCATAATCACCCCGAATAACTGAATACAAAAGTATTCGTCACCAACATGTTATGATGCATGAACATATGACACATTCGACAACAATGCATATATTCACATAACCTCAACAATCAACACCGACATATTTCAATACATGCTTACACCAACAATTCAACACCGATAGCATGTAAGAAAATTCACCAACAACATTGTCATACCCCAAATTTTGACCAAGATTCTCCGCTTAACCATCATTTTATGTGCATTTTAAGATTCATTTTATTCGTCTTTAATTCCCTTTTTATTCGCAATTTTAGTTGCATTTTAACCATTTTGTAACGCTCGATGCTTGTATGTATATCTATATGTGTTTTAAACTTACTTGCTTCATTGAGTCATTGTCTTCAAAATATATCCCTGAATATTTAGTTATTAGTTATAATATTTGATGCATAATCCCTTTTTGCTCCACATCAATATTCTAGGCAAAAATAATAGAAATTTTATTAATTGCTTGATCTTGGTTATTAGTTATATATAATGATAAATTATTTGATAATGAGTATTTGAAAATATATGATTTTAAAGATGTGTTATATAAAGATGTGTTATTTGAAGATGTGTTATATAAAGATGTGTTTATTTGAAGATGTGTGCTTTAAATATGTGTTGTATAAAGATATGATATTTTGAAGAACGAAATGTGACATCCTGTTTGCGATGAAACGCTGATTTATCTTATACTATTTATATGTTGGGAAAACGGGGTGTTACAGGGGTGAGGGATATAGAGAACATGAGTTAAATATATCGCATTGTCTCAAAACAAAAAGAAAGAAAAAAAGAGAAAAAAAAATCAAGTTGACAAAAAAAAAATCAACTTACAAAAAAAAGTATATATAGTTATATAATAAATTGAGACAAAGATTTGTAAATTTAGTGATCCGAAAACTTCTGTTGTGTTCTCTAGTTCTCAAATTTGAGCTAATTATTCCATGTTGTGATGTTCCAATTGTCAAAGTAAGTAGGAAATGCTTAACTCCAATTTGTTGTACTAAGCTTACTTCCCAAATAATCCCACTTGTGACCTTAGCCCCGTTATACCCTGAAAGTCCTTAAAAGTGTGTATTGTGATGTAACTTTGATTGATGTTTAGAAGTTTTTCCAGTTTTGGAAATATAGTGATTAGTATGTCGGCTGTGTGTGCCCTTTCATTCATAATGTTGCGTGAAGTTGTGGAATGGATGTTTTGACAAGCAAGTTAGCCCACTAATGCTAACAAGAAGATGAACTTTTGATATTACCATTGCTGAGGTAAATGTTATTTTACTGTTAATTTCCATTTTAAAGTAAGTTCCTTGAGGACAAGTAACGATGCAAGTTTGAGGTTGTGATGACACTAGGTCATATATCACTTTTACTTTAATTTTTATGTAATTTTTATGCATCGTACTACGATTTTTGAACATCCTGGAGAATTTTTGTCACTGGAAAAATCGTACTACGATCTCCGTGCATTGTACTACGATTTAGTGGAGCGTCTGAAGGAAACCTGCAGTTAATGAGGCATCGTACTACGATTTTTGCCATCGTAGTACGATTTTTGCGAATCAGAATTTTTCTTATAAAAGCCAAGCTGCACTCGGAGCCAAGGGGTCGAAATTTTGGAGAAAGAAACTGACTTTTGGAGCAGGAGATCTGGAGAGAAGGTGGGAGACCATCAAAACTCATATCCGGTTACCAATTTCATGTAATGAATCCTTCTTTTACATTAGTTATTTGTGTTTTAGTCATGAGTAGCTAGATCCTTTGTGATTAGGTCAAGAGATGATTTTGTTCTAGCTCATATTTATATAACCTGTAACTCTTAATCTTTATGAATGTCATTCTAGTTTATTCAATATAAACTGTTCTTAATGCTTTTATGATTCTGACCCAATATAACTGATTTTAGAGTATATATGACTACTGACACTAGCGTGTAACTCTGACATTTTTATACTGTTCAATCTAACGGACAATCTAGGGATGGTGCGTTGTTAGGTTGTGATAATTGAATTAACGAACTTAAAACCTTTGATGATTACAGGTTCACCTAAGGGATTAGGGAATTATAATCAGAAAAGAGGGCTTAGGATCAAGGGATTGACCTAAGCTATTTTGTTAATTTGTCGTAAACGTTATAGCATTCGTAGACTTAAGAAACAGGCTGCTAATGAGCGATGAGCAGATGAATCGAATGACCTAGTCATCTCTCCATATTATTTCTTAAACCAATTTTTCCTTGACCATTTTATTTACATTTGCAATCCAAGCCAATTGCCTCAGTGCACCCCCCCCCCCCCCCCCCATTTTACAAACATCCTTAATAATAATGACATTCCCGAGTAGAAGTTGAAACAGTCCCTGTGGATACGAATCTTATAAATTTTATTACTTTGGTATAATTTAGTACACTTGCTAATTTTGTACCAGCGAGCAATGGCATCTGCTCGCCAGGCGGAAGAATCACTCGCTGTGGCGAGCGATGACAGACAGGTCTACGAACAGACCTTTGTTCTCACTCCAAAACCCCAATTTTGACAACCCAAACCCCAAAATTGATAGGAATCATTACTTACCGTTATTCTACAACCTAGACATCACTTTCTTACATTAATTCAAGGAATTACCTACACTTTCAACAATCTAATTGAATTTAAACCTAATTTCTACAACCTCAAAACTCAACAACAACAACATGATTAAGCTCTTTTCAGAATCATATGCTTATGATTAAAGAAGGTTAGTCCCACCCTTACCTTAAGTTGGTTGAATTCTGAAATCTACAAGCTTCCTCTGCTCTGACTTCTCACCTTTCTCTTTTTCTCCCAAAAATGTTTTTACGTGTTCTCACTTTCTATTCCTCACCTCTCCTACTCTTAACCTAATAAATTCTCCTTATTCCCAAAACTGTCCTTACTGCCTCATTATTCTATTTTAATTTTATTCCTTCACTAATAATATTTTAATAAACTACTAATATTTACTAACACATAACACAAAAACCCACACACCGCAATTATTAAAATAAAATATATAAAAAGACACTAATCTTGATAAAATACATAAATAATAAAAATAGGGCGTTACATTCAACGCATGTTGGCGTGTGTCAAACATGTGTTGATGCATACGGGGAGATGACGTGTACCGAAACAAAAAATTTGAAAAATTAAATTTTAAGGTTTCAGGACATTAAAAATAATACACCACATAATTCAAGTCTAAAACCCGAGAGGTCGAATAACGGCATCGCGAGTGTGGTAGTTATGTTGAGTGTGTCATCACCTGTTTACGAATTTGCATAGCCCCAAGGAAAACCCTTGAAATTCATACCTCCATTATATAAATACTAGTGTTGTGTATAAACTATGAAATTGAAAATTTTCAATTTACACATCAACACACGAAGTTTTCCAACAATAACTTTGTTGTTTGAAGAGAGCTGCATTTATATTGCATTTAAAACAACCTTCTGCAGGTGGTATACAAACTAGATTATACTTGTTGGGTCATGACTTATATTATTGTTCACGAGATCTTTGAAAAATATTTCAACCTTTTTTTTTTGGTCGAAAAGAGGATATTTCATTCATTGATAGCTAAAAAACTAGGGATTACATATGTGCAGAAAACTATCCACTATTGGAATAAAATACAGAATTACTGCAAAATCCTACAATTACATCACCTAAGCACATGATTTGCTCCTGACTTATACATCTCACACATATAATGGTAACATAGCCTAGCTAAGAATGAATACCCACAAGAGAGGGTAGCAATAACCAGTTACAACAAAACATTCTAAACATAAAACTGAAATAAAAGAACAACATAAAACACCACCGGAAATAAAGGAGAACAACACCACCATAAAGTGAAATTCTTGAAATTAAGCAATGGACTAGCATCTATAAGTCAGGACCTGCAGAACCAAGCTTGATTTCCAAACATCTTCTTCCAAAAAATGAGCCACCTGCAAACTGAAAATAGACAAGAAATCCAGCTCACACACAAACATTAACCCCAGTGACTCTTTTAAACCAAACCAGATTTGAACATAAAAGGACTAACAAATGGACCCAAAACCATATTGAAGTACCATATCTAGCAAATAAACCAGATTTAGCTAGTAGATCACTCCAATAGATGAGAATCATGAGATAACAACATGCAAAGAGACTAAAAACAACTTACCAAATTAACAAAAACTACGTTTTAGACATACGAACAACAAAGAGGGGGAGGTGACAAAGAGAGGAGGTTTCGATGCACTAGAGGAAGATTTGGCTGGACAAGCACAACAATTATTAACAACAATTTTACCATGACAGAAAGTACATGCACAAATAGAAGAAGAAGATGACGAGAGAAAGGGAACGATGTCTAGCACATCGATCTAATTACACTAGCAAAGTAGCGAAGACATCGGCTCTAGGGTATCTAAGAAACCCTAAGCCGCGAGAGGAAGAGTGCACCACCGACTCTCAAAAAGTCATCGCTCCCGGGGAATAAGATGTGATATTGTATAGTGAGGGACAAAAATTTTAATTTTGTCATATCCCTTGCTCTCCAATTTATTCAGTCCTTGAACACAATTTATGACCAAACATAATATAACTGAAATTGTCGTGTCCAGTCCCTAATTTTTCCACCGATCAAACATATCATTAGGTTTGCAACTTCATTCAAGCTAAAATGGGTCTGACAGTAACCCATTAAAATGTTTCTTTTGTTTTGTTTTGATAAGTACACATAAAAACGTTTTAAAAAATTTAAACTAAATGTTTTATACTACACTTTTCTTTTTATTTTTATAATATATGTCTGCCATTGAAAAAAAACTTTTCTTTCTTTTTTTGTTAAAATACACTGTTTTTCTTAAACCACTAAGGTCAATATTAGAAATATGGAGTTAGTTCTTTTGTTTGTTTTGAAAAAAACAAAATTAACTCATATCATTAATAAGGAAATGTTCAATAAAAAAAGGAGAAATCTCAAAAGCACGGTGACTAACCCATGAACCGGCCGCCCAAACTAAAGATTAAGCAACCATGTTCGTTTGTCGCTAAATAAATTTCACCTCAAAGTTTGAATGTATAGATAGTTGGTTCCTAATAACTGAAAGTAGCATATAAAATTCAGAAACTCTGCTACACTAAGACAATAGAGAATTCACAAGAGTACATGAATCCGACTAAAAAATGACATTGTGCCATCCTTTACTGCTAATAAACCTGATTGCCTCCACCAGGACTATTGCCTCCCCTTCCAAGACGTACACTTTCATTCTCTTCCACCTTGTTTCAAATATTGAATTAGTTATTGTTTGAAATATGGAGTTAAGTAAAGTTTAGTTTGTTGATTAACATTTGTTATTAGATGGTTAATTGATTAATGTCTAACAAGCTCTATGTACTTAAAGTTTATGTTTTTTAATGGCAAATGATGAAATAATTATGTATTCTATATTGAATCAATAGATTTATCTCTTTTTTTAATTAGTTTTGTGAGTCAGGTGACAAAAGATTGGAAGTTCTTTGAGTCTCCTCTTGATGTATGTCCTTTCTCCTAACTCATCAAAAAAAGATACTCCCTCCGTCCCAAATTGTATGTCGCTTTCGGGAAAAAATTTGTCCCAAATTATATGTCGCTTTACAATACCAATGTAACATTAATGTTACTTTTCCTATTATAACTTTAACTATTTAGTACTCTCTCTTCTTTCAATTCTTTCATTTATTTTTCCCATATTATTTATTAAGGACAATTTTGTAAAACAACTCATAATATCTCTTTTCCACACAATATTAATTGCATTTCTTAATATGTGTGAAATGCCCAAAACGTCATACAATTTGGAACGAGGAGTAGGTAACTTTGTATTCTATATTATATTAATTGGTTTAGATATCTAGTGGTAAGAATATAACCTAAAAATATGTAGTACAAAATTGAAAATAAAATTATAAAATAAAGAGAGTTGAGTATAATGTGTACAAAATTCGTATTAAATGTTCAACTGTGTCGTTGTCCGATAAAATATAAAATTTGTATTGAATGAACTGGATCAAAGGTTGATTTCAAATAATGATAATCTACTAGAAACTGGACCCGTGCCCGCACAGGTTTATTGCTAAAGAAATGACATACGGATAATAAAATGCAATATATAATTGGTAACGGTGAAAAAATAACAGATGATAATCCAGAGTAAACAAAATAAAACGCTCCATAAAATGTATAAAATCTGAAAAATATTATAAAAGAAAATTCGGTAATCCTATCAATAATTCGGTAAGAGAATATGAAATTTTTAGTAAATTGGCATGTTGTTTCATCGCAGATTGCGAAATACTTCATCATATACGACGTTAGAAGTCACATTGGTATCTTCACCATCTTCATCCGTGATCAATATCTTTAGTCCTTCTCTGGATGTAACTGGTGTTGGTAGATATACACCAACATGTTTAAGCGACTGTCCTTGACTTTTGTTAATTGTCATTGCAAATGATACAGACAAAGGGAATTGTCTTCGTTGAAACTTAAAGGGAATCCTGACATCTGAAGGCGATATAGATAACCTGGATACAAAAACCTGTTCACCAACATTACTTTCGGAAATGACCCTCCCCTCAATGACGTATCTTCCCATCCTAGTGATAACCAATCTGGTTCCATTGCATAATCCATATCGTGTATCTATATTTCTCAACAACATAACTGGCACACCAACCTTTAACCTTAATTTGTGATTAGGAAGTCCAGAAGCAGTGATGGTGTTGAGGAATTCAGGTGTATGAACATTGTCAATATGATCATCGTTTAAGTTACGATGAATAGGTGAATCATAACTCAAATAAACCTTCTCTTCATCTGGAACCATGTCCAACATATAGTCGTTGATCTTCTCGACTATGGAATTTTTTGTTGTCAATATAGCTCTATTTTGAAAGTAACTTATGTCACTCATGCTCTCCAAGATGTTAGGATACGTGCTTTCAACAATAGCAGCAAGAGGATCTCCTGTGCTTTCTATGAGCAAATCTGACGGAATAGCAATGGTCTTGTCCACTTCATTGTCTTCCCCTATTCGTCCATCGCCTATACTTAAAACACATTCTGAAAATTGTCTTTTTTCCTCCATGTCTACTACTGACGCACCAGACAAAAGCCTCATGTTCTTAGTCAAGGTAAGAACCTCACAATAATTCCATAGTTTTGAAGAATTGATAATAGCATGAACGATTTCTGGTCTTGTGCTTTTAGGAATTACAGGTACAAAGGGATGTATTTGTTTCTCTTGTCCACCTCCTTCATAACGTCTCTGAAAGAACGATCAAGTGCTTCAAAGTAAAATTTGTGCATCATCAGAGCCTCGTCCCATATTACTAATCTTGCTTGGACTACCAACTGAGCCAACGGGGTATTAGGTTTGACATTACACGTGGAGCATTCATCAATAATAAAGGGAAGGCCAAATCTCGAATGTGCGGTTCTACCTCCTGGTATTAATAATGCAGCTATACCACTCGAAGCAACTGTTAAAACTATTTCCCCTCTTCACCGTATCGCTGCCGACAATTCAGGTGTATGATCAAAAAGTTACCAGTTAAGCAGTGGTATGAGAGGAAAGTTGTAAGGTCACGTCGTTCCATTTGCAAACCTCTAAATATCAATAGATATGATTCTTGTGATGTGTGTGAAATTTACCACAGGTTAAGGTTTTTTTTAGAGAAACACAGTTTAGGGTTTGGTATATATAGCCAAGTTATCATGGAAATTAGGGTATCATATAAGTCTACAAAATATTGTCAAAAAAAAAAGAAAGATGGATTTTTTTAGTATCAAAGAAGTGTATAAAAAAAGGCAAGAGGATAGGAACGATACATTTTTTTAGTATTAAATAATTGTACAAAATACTTTGTCAAAAAAAAGTGTAGAACACAAAATAAGAAAATTAGTTAAAAAAAACTAAGATTAATAAGAAGAAAAGGAAAAAAAAATATATGTAGAAGTCTATCGATATGTTTAGCCTTTTTTTTTTCTATTTATGAATGGATTTGTTTAGGCTTTTTTTTTGCTATTTATAAAAACATATTTGATGCATTTTGAGAGGCAAAATTTTAAGATAGATTTGTTGCAAACCTAAAAAGCATTATGGAGGAAAAAGTTAGGGGTTAAGGTTTTTTTTAGAGAAACATAGTTTAGGGTTTGGTATATATGGCCAAGTTATCATAGAAATTAGGGTATTATATAAGTCTACAAAATATTGTAAAAAAAAAAGATGCATTTTTTTAGTATGAAAGAAGTGTACAAAAAAAAAAGGAAAGAGGATAGGAACAATGCATTTTTTTTAGTATTAAATAATTGTACAAAATATTTTGTCAAAAAAAAAAATGTAGAACAGAAAATAAGAAAATTAGTTGAAAAAAAAAACTAAGATTAATAAGAAGAAAAGAAATATATATATATATATATATATATATATATATATATATTGTAGAAGTCGATATGTTTAGCCTTTTTTTAAAAAAAATTTGCTATTTATGAATGGATTTGTTTAGTTTTTTTTTTGCTATTAATAAAAACATATTTGATGCATTTTGAGAGGCAAAATTTTAGGATAGATTTGTTGCAAACATAAAAAGCATTATGGAGGGAAAAAATTAGGGGTTAAGGTTTTTTTTAGAGAAACACGGTTTATGGTTTAGTATATATAGCCAAGTTATGATGGAAATTAGGGTATTATATAAGTCTACAAAATATTGTCAAAAAAAAAAGATACATTTTTTTAGTATCAAAAGTGTATAAAAAAAAAGGAAGATGATAGGAACGATGCATTTTTTTAGTATTAAATAATTGTACAAAATACTTTGTGAAAAAAAAGTGTAGAACACAAAATAAGAAAATTAGTTAAAAAAACTAAGATTAATAAGAAGAAAATAAAAAAAATATATGTAGAAGTCTATCGATATGTTTAGCTTTTTTTTATTTTAATTTTTGCTATTTATGAATGGATTTGTTTAGGCTTTTTTTTATTTTTGTATTAATAAAAACATATTTGATGCATTTTGAGAGGCAAAATTTTAGGATAGATTTGTTACAAACCTAAACAGCATTATGGAGGGAAAAAATTAGGGGTTAAGGTTTTTTTTAGAGAAACAGTTTAGGGTTTGGTATATTTAGCCAAGTTATCATGGAAATTAGGGTATTATATAAGTCTACAAAATATTGTAAAAAAAAAAAAATGCATTTTTTTAGTATCAAAGAAGTGTACAAAAAAAAAGGCAAGAGGATAGGAGCAATGCATTTTTTTTAGTATTAAATAATTGTACAAAATATTTTGTCAAAAAAAATGTAGAACACAAAATAAGAAAATTAGTTGAAAAAAAAAACTAAGATTAATAAGAAGAAAAGAAAAAAAATATATATATGTAGAAGTCGATATGTTTAGCCTTTTTTTTTAATTTTTTCTATTTATGAATGGATTTGTTTAGGTTTTTTTTTTTGCTATTAATAAAAACATATTTGATGCATTTTGAGAGGCAAAATTTTAGGATAGATTTGTTGCAAACCTAAAAAGCATTATGGAGGAAAAAAATTAGGGGTTAAGGTTTTTTTAGAGAAACACGGTTTAGTGTTTAGTATATATAGCCAAGTTATGATGGAAATTAGGGTATTATATAAGTCTACAAAATATTGTCAAAAAAAAAAAGATGCATTTTTTTGGTATCAAAGAAGTGTATAAAAAAAAAGGAAGAGGATAGGAACGATGCATTTTTTTAGTATTAAATAATTGTACAAAGTATTCTGTCAAAAAAAGTGTAGAACACAAAATAAGAAAATTAGTTGAAAAAAAAACTAAAATTAATAAGAAGAAAAGAAAAAAAATATATGGAGAAGTCTATCGATATGGTTAGCCTTTTTTTTTTTTTAATTTTTGCTATTTATGAATGGATTTGTTTAGGCTTTTTTTTATTTTTGTATTAATAAAAACATATTTGATGCATTTTGAGAGGCAAAATTTTAGGATAGATTTGTTACAAACCTAAAAAGCATTATGGAGGGAAAAAATTAGGGTTAGACTTAACAAAATTAATAAATAAGGATTTGTAAAAAAATAAATAAATAAATAATGATAATCTAGTTTAATTGTATTATGGGGACCACGGCTGCCCACTACCTTTAAATTAAACAATTTATGGAAACGCGTACTTCATGTGGCTTTTTATCTGTGTTTTCTGATAAATCATCTACTTGAGAATATAGACATAATTCATAACAAGAGTTTGTTGCTGCTGTTTTCGAAGGACCTTCTTTTTGGTATATTCTTTTCTCTTCGGTTCTCTCTTTGTAATGAAATTTGGATTATGATCTATAATCTACTAAGTTATACAATTTGTTTTAATGATTTCTATTTTTATTTTATTGTTAGATATCAAAATTATTGGATTATGAGTGCTGTGAATGATCAGTTTAACTATGATTTTCCAAATTTATCTTGAATTTATCAGAAAGCTAAGTTTATTTGGGGAGGTTTCAATTCTTTTTCCCCTCTTTTTGATGTCCATTATGTAGATATATATGAGATGATGATAGAGATAATTTGTTTGTACTCTCAAAATCTTAATAGTCTCAATAGGACTCGTTTACATCACACGCATGTTGATGTGCAAGTAGATTTGAGGAATATATGATTGTGATGATTCATATACTTAATATCTTATCATATGCTAAATACAATCATTTGAATCTACCTTTGGATCTGTGTTTAGGAAAGATATTGATAATGGGTAGGAAAAAAAACGAGGACTGTCGGAAACACGTTACAGAAGTAGAAAATGGTCTTAAATGGATATGCAATTATTGCAATATTGAGTATAGTGGAGGTGCTTCAAGAATTGAAACACACCTGGGGTTGAATGGCAAAAGAGGAGGCATTAAGCGATGCTCCAAATATCCACTGGCTGCTAATGAAGGAGTTCATAATAACAACAATATGGCATCAACTTCAAGTAATCCACTGGAAGCTGTGATTAATAGAGTTGTTTATTCAACACAAGATCAAGGTAAATGAGAACCACTTTTTTACCAATATTTGTCTTATAAACACCTTTACTTTTCATATTCAATTCATGAGTTAGCTAGCATAGCATACAATAGAAAGTTAGTAAAGAACTTGTTTAAGTATGTCAATTAACATTCATATATGTTATAAGTAACTATCTCTTTCAGCACACTTTTGGGTTGAAATTTTCTTTTCAAACATACCCTTAAACATAAAAACAAGTAACAGATGTAACAAATAAATAAGAATAAATTTAATTTAATTTAAGGAGAATGATTACACACAGTTCCTTATAAAATAACACGTGGATTACTAATTCATGTCACTAATATTCGCCGTTAACCCTCTTTTACCTCCGTTAACCACTGATCAAACTCACAAAAATCTAGCACAAAACAAAAACTCATGTTACTTTTTTATCAGCCGTTTTTATGTTGTACATCTGTGTTGTTCCCCTCAATTCCAACGACAAAGATTGCCAGATATTTTCATATCCCTTCCACAAAAAACAGTATTTCCATATTATTTCATTCTTTTATTTTATTTTATTTTATTAATATAAGTTACTCTTTCTTATCCTTTGATCAATTGTAACAAATGTGAGCAAAAAATAATGTTAAAAATTGGACTTTAAATCCTTTAAAAAATTTTGGTAACAAACGTTAACAAAAAATAATGTTAAAGATTGGACTTTAAATCCTCCCAAAAAAAATTAGTAACAAACGTGAGCAAAAAATAAGGTTAAAGATTGGACTTTAAATCCTCTACAAAAAGATTAGTAACAAACGTCAACAAAAAATAATGTTAAACATTGGACTTTAAATCCTCCAAAAAAAATGATTAATAACAAACGTGAGCAAAAAATAATCTTAAAGATTGGAATTTAAATCCTAAAAAAAAAAAGATTAGTAACAAACGTGAGCAAAAAATATTGTTAAAGATTGGACTTTAAATTCTCTAAAACAAATATTAGTAACAAACGTGAGGAAAAAATAATGTTAAAGATTAGACTTTAAATCCTCCAAAAAAATTATTAATGAGCAAAAAATAAGGTTAAAGATTGGACATTAAATCCTCTAAAAAAATGATTAGTAACAAACGTGGCCAAAAAATAATGTTAAAAGATTGAACTTTAAATCCTCCAAAAAAAAAAATAGTAACAGACATGAACAAAATGTATTTTTAAAGACTGGACTTTAAATACTCTAAAAAAAAGATTAGTAACAAACTTGAGCAACAAATATTGTTAAAGATTGGACTTTAAGTTCTAAAAAAAAAAATTAGTAACAAACGTGAGCAAAAAATATTAATAAGTAGGGTTCTCACAATTCATAGTTTGTTTCCACATTGTTTAGTTTTTCTCAAGCTCTCTCATCCCTCTGCATCAGAATTCATAATTAACCTGTAAGTTTTTTTCTTTTTCTTTCATGTTACAACTAATCAAAGTTGATTAGTTTTATGGATTATTTGACTTTGTTGGTTTATAAGTGATTATGATTCAAATTGTTTATGATTAATTTTAAGGATTATTTGATTTTGCCGATTTATAATTGCTTACACAAACTATGATAGCGCGACTTTTTTTTTATCTATACTATATATAAAAAAAACTACCCTTTTCAGCACTTTTGGGTTGGATTTTTCTTTTCAAAAATTCCCTCAATTTTCAATTCAAATATCATATGTAACAAATAGATATGAATAAATTTAAATATTAAAAAGATGTAACAAACACGATATGAATATGTGTATATCTGTTTTTTTTCTTCCCTTTATCATTTAAAAAGTATAACAAACTAGATGAGTATATTTATACTTACTTTTCATTATTCCAATCACACCCTTAACCAACTTTTTCTATAATAAAGATTGTTGTTCACATTAAAAAAAACAACAAACATTTATATTTATAGTTTTACTTTTAATCATAACTAAAATTGCATAAAAAAAATATCGTTCATAATTTTCAAACGTTACTACTTACCCCAATAAAAAGAGCGGAAAGACGGGCACAGAATGCCCGTCTTTTGGCTAATTACTAATAAGGGTAACAAAGGAGATAATATTAATATAACAATTAACATTATTAAAAAAATTCCATTAATATTTGGTTAGTTAAGAATTAGTTAATGGTTCAATTAGTTAGTCTATTGTAGTTGTATAAATAAGAAAATCATGAACACAACTTACTATCTTTTTCAATCTAATTCAATATGTATCACCATAAATTTGCCCCCTCTCATCCCATGATTCATGTTTTTGTGACAACATGTTGTTTCATGTTTTTGTTGAAATTTAAAAATTGTGACATTTGCTATCTTTCATTGAATGTGGCTGAAGTGATTGGCACTCATACCAGAAGCTCGGTTAACCATCCAAATAATGTTGAAATCATGAATTTATCTGAAGGTACGGGTTCTAATTCAATAATTTTTAAAATAAAAAATAAAAAAGATTATTGCAATGAAGTGCAAATTTGGTACTCCCCTATTTGAAAATAAATGTCTTTCAAAGTTGTTGCACATATATTAAGGATGACAAAATGGATGGATTTGATGAGTTTCAATTTGGATTAATAGATCAAAATAATCTATTAATCCATTAACACTTCATTAAATTCTTTTAAAAATCCAATCAAATATATCCCATTAAACATGAAATTCATCAAATCCATCTACTAATAAAGCATTTTTTTTTCCAATTTTTTAAAGGTCCTGCTAACCAGTGTCTCGGGGGAACCGGTTAAGCTTACCATAAAATGGAATTATTACCATAAAAGGATGCTGCTTTTGACATTATTATCAATTAATTATACAATTTCAATGCATTAACTGCTATATAATTTCCTATATAATTTGGTTAGCATTTCCCTTTTTTAAAATATTTTTAAAACATTGTTTTTTTTTCTTCTTTTAATGAATTCAACCCAAAAACATTTATTTTAATAGTTTTAAAAAACTAAATATTAAAAATTATTTTATTTTTAAACAAAAATTAACATTTAAATAATTATACCTAGGTTTTTATTAAAAAAAAATTAATAATACCTAGATTTACATATACTTTTGTAAGTAGAAAAAACAGAGCTACATTGATATATATTTTTAATTTGCTGTTAAAAAAAGCTACATTGACTTGTTAAAAGTGTTATCCCATATATAAAACGAGTAAGCAATTTAAACACTTAAATGATTAAGCTTTGTTATGTAACATGACAAACATAATGTAGCAGGTGCGAACGGTAGCGGTGCTTCTGAAAGTGATATTAATCAATTAAAACAATTGGTTATTGATTTAGAATGTGAGGAAAATGATATTGCAAAACAACTGCAATCGTTGGAATCTCGGGGCAAAAAGCGCAAGCGAAGAGTTGATGTTTGGTTGGAAGGTTTAAAAGTTATGAAGGAAAGTGCAAATGAGGTGAATAACTTAAATGATATTCATAAGATAAATAATTTGATCAACGATATGAAACGACACAAGGAAGAGAAGCCTCTCACTTTGTCGACTGATTTTGTCGGGCGAAAATTAGATAAGAATGTCCATGAAGTGTTGAAACTACTTGCTGATGATAAAGTCTTTGTCATTGGCATACATGGAATGGGAGGAGTAGGAAAAACTTTACTTGCAACTCTTGTGGAGAATGAAGTAAAAAGGAAAGAAACTTTTAAGGATGTGTTTTGGGTCACTGTTTCTCACAATTATAGCATCTCAAAATTGCAACATGATCTTGCAAAAAGAATAGGCTTGAAGCTTGATGAAGACGATGAAAGAATTAGAGCTGACAACTTGTCTTTGACATTGGAGAAAAAGGGAAAATCAATTCTTATTTTGGATGATGTTTGGAAATATATTGACTTGCAGAAGGTGGGAATTCATCCAAAAGTGCATGGCATTAAAGTGATTCTAACAACTCGTTTGAAACATGTATGTTACCAGATGGATTGTCACCCATATGCTATAATACAAATATTTCCTCTCAGTTGTTACTATGAAGAATCTGAATCTGAAGATAGTGATGAAGATGTAGAATGTGAAGATTGGAAACTATTTATGCTAAAACTTGGACATGATGGAACAGCTAGGACATTTCCATGTGAAATAAAAAAGATTGCAAGATGTATTGTAAATAGATTTAATGGTTTACCACTTGCAATCAAGGTGATGGCTAGAACAATGAAAGGGATTGATGACATTCATCAATGGAAGCATGCACTCAATAAACTTAAAAAATTTGAAATGGGACAAGAGCTGGAAGAAGTATTCAATGTATTAAAACGTAGCTTTGATAATTTGATGGAAAAGAACTTGCAAAACTGTTTTTTGTATTGTGCATTATTATCTACTGATGATGATGGGAATGCGACTAGGTTTGAAAAATGTGAGTTGATCATGAAGCTAGTTGACAAAGGACATATAAATGGGAATATGTGTTTGGAAGAAATATTTGATGAGGGGAATGCCATATTGAACAAGCTTGAAGCCCATTCTTTGATTTGTTCTACTGTTAGTTATTCGGTATGCACACATCCCTTGGTGAGAAATATGGCCTGTTATATATTGAAAGAGAGTCGGAGGAATGCTATAGTGGAGTTGAATGAGAAATTGACCGAGATACCTCTCTCTCACGGATGTGCAACTGATTTAGAGTTGGTTCATATTCGGCATTGTGATATAGAAGAAATCCCGGAGGGCATGTCACCTAATTGTCCAAAATTGTCTACCTTGATTATAAATGATGTGTCCATTAGTCATATTCCAGAGAGTTTTTTCAGATATATGAATATTCTATCAATACTTGATCTATCCTACAATACCAGGCTAGAAACACTGCCAAACTCTGTGAGTGAGTTGAGGTCTCTTATTTCTTTAGTGCTCAAAGGATGTGGTTCATTGAAATATGTGCCCCCATTGGGAGAACTACAAGCATTGTCAAGATTGGTCATTTCAGATACTTCCATTGAAAAAGAACCACGAGGCATGGAAAAACTACTCAATTTGAAATGGCTTGATCTATCATGTAACAGGAGTTTGAATATGGATTTCGGGTCCTTTTCATTCAATTTGACTAAAATACAATACCTCGATCTCCAACAAACTAATGCTTTGATTAAAGCTGAAGATATTCAAAGGATGAATATGTTGGAATGTTTTGCAGGCACCTTTGACTGCAAAGATTATAACGAATACATGCAAAAAAATCTTGAAATGAGGTTTGGGCTCAAAACATATGATATCGGTTTAGCAAACGTATATGCTGAAAGTGTTTGGAGTAATCATGTTAATTTGGAAGGATTTGTTCCTAATGATCCTCGAACTAAGACCATACAATTTGGAGATTGTGATCATTTCTCCCACATACTGCCTAAAGACCTTACATGTCTCTGTATAAAGACAAATAGTCATTGGGTTTCCTTATGTGCTGCTCTTTCATATAACACTTCTTCTTCTTCTTTGAGGATAATTGAAACTTCTGATTGCAAACAACTGGAGAGCTTGTTTTGTTTATCCGGTTCTTGTTCCTTTTGCAGCAAGATTCACAGCCTTGAAGTTTTGAAACTTTATAGTTTGGAAAGATTAACCGTTCTCTGTAAAGTAGATGTTGATGTTGGGCAATCTTTGTCACCAAGTGGCATATTCTCTTGTCTAAAAGAATTTTCTATTTCTTATTGCCATTCGATAGAGAAGTTGTTTACACCACAATTAGTTCAACAACTTCAAAGTCTGGAGACAATAAGGGTAAATTGTTGTAATTCAATGAAAGAGATATTTGCAGAGAGTAACAGTGGTGACGGGGACAGTTCCAGCATTACACTTCCCAAGCTTGCCTTCTTGGAGTTGTTCAATTTACCACAACTGAAGATCGTGTGCAAAGGGATTATACGTTGTGGATCTTCAAAACCGACATTCGACATCAGCTTATTTCCATTTCCTGGCTTAGAAAGGCGCCCTACAGTAAAGCTCATAGATGGCGAGAACCCTTATTTTGGGATTTTTCCTTAAAAGGTTTAATGTCTGTTTGAATTTTGAGGCTGAACTTGTACAAAATATAAGTATTAGATTAACTACTTTTTAAGGGTTATATGTATTTTTAAGCATTCAAACCTTAAAATTCAAATTTAATTCATGTTTTGTTAAAAATAAAATCTTTTTAATGAGATTTTTATAATATTTTTTTTGACAAAATGAGATTTTTATAATATTATAAACATGATTGTGAAAAACAATTTAAAATTTCAAATGATACACATGAGTTAACTTAAATGCAGAACCAAAAGTGGTGATGAAAACAATAGTGTAATGTTTTACCACACCTGGAGGTAGAATTCTATCAATTTGAAGAACAAGATTATCCAAGCCTTGCACTTCATTTAGTCACGCAGACATAAGAAGTAACAACAATCACTTTAAATTTGCAATTAATTTACATAAGTTGTGCACAGAGAATACCGGTTTACATATTATTTTTTTGCAATTGTGTGCCTTTTCCCATATATTATAATTTCCTTTCAGTCTCATAATTTGGTCTTGACTAACTCCTTTTTAACTTGTGTTTCATTTACTTTTTTCTTCTATTAATTTTTCTCTAAAAATATTATAGTTGAAAACTGATCAAATATTTATCATTCTTGGATATAAAAAAATTACTTAATAAACCAGAGTCATATGCAGCCTTTTCTGCTTAGACTTGCTTCCACCCTCCTCAAAGGGGTTTCTCTTATCTAATATTATGGCTATGCAATTTTACATTCCTGAATAATAGGATATGGACCTAATAAAACATGATATGAGAATAAACAAATAATTGCTTCTCAATTAAAATTATGTTTGCATATCATAATTGCTTCTCAATTATACATTTGTTGTATCAATGTTGTTTTCTGCCTATTCAAGAGTCATTTTCATGACAATAATCAAAATAAACTAGCCACAGGAAGGTTACAAAGAGAAAACTCATAAAAATGTCAAATTGAAAGAGAATAGGCAATAATGAGAGTACTATGAAATGAAGAATAAGAGCTGCTGATTCTGATTTCTGAGTGTGTATTCGTAAGCCTAAAGGTCACTAGTCTAGGATAATGTTTTTCTTCTATTCAACCATATTGTACTGAGCTTTTTCAGCTTAGACTACATCAAAACATTTCACAATCTGTTGACATTGGAATTGTCATATGTAAGATTGGCTGACTGCATCAGTTGTAGGCTAACTGCTGAACCTAGCTACAAGTTCATTATACCAAGTCTTAAAGGACTTTGAGGCTATTATTAAGTCTTATTAGGGTCGTAGTAATGTTTATCCGAGAAAGAATCTCGACACACGCTCCATTTTGACCAAGTCCCCAAAAGATATTCATATGCTTATTGACTGTGTCAGAAATGAATGGGCGCGAAAGGAGGGGAGCTTGGATAAAGTTTGTTGCCCATGATCCTTGGAAAAGGGGGGATCTGACGGCCACATTCAAGATCAACCCCGGAGATGTTGCGCCTTTCACTAGGTCAGAGCCAATATTAATTTAATATTTACATTTTTCAAATAAAAATTAATGATTTTAACATTATAATTATCTTATCACCTGTTTTTAAACATAGCTTTACAAGTAAGTTTCTTAGGTGCTCCTTAAAAAAAGCGCGTAGTATGTTCTACAGAACTATACACAGGTTTCAAGTGTATTAAACCGCAAAAGTGCGTCGTCTTTTAATAGTGATGATGTAGTCATGTAGACAAGGAAAGAAGATATTCCACCATTTGAGTTTACACACACATACATGGCTAATTTTTGGGTAGTTTTTGTTAAACAGTTTTTTATGGTTTATGTAATTATTAGATATAAATTATAATGTAAAATAATTTGAGCTACACAAGTCTAATTTCTATATCTTTGGAAAGTAGTCCTTAGTAAATCTTGTAATTGAGAAGCCCTTTATAAAATTTAATAACATTGCATATTTTAGAATCACAAAGAATAGAAACTCATTTAACAAACACTTACAACAGTACTAAACTTTTTAAACATAATATGAAAGTGCATTAATCAAAATAAGCTCAGCATGCTGTTTTCTTTCTGCGCAGAAAGAAAACATTGTACATTTTACAGCAGAATCACAAAGAACTCATTTAACAAACACATACAACAGTACTAAACTTTTTTCTAAGTTGCACAAACAATTTCACAGGAAAATAAATAAAAATACAACACACAAATGCAATCACTTGTTATAGACCGGAAGCAACTCAACTCCAGGAAGCTCTGAATTGAGAGTTGACACATTATTGTCAATGCCACTTTGACCTTGAAAATAATTCTTGATCCTTTTGGGAATCATTTGACAGAGTTCTTTTCGATTCACATAGAACATTAGGGCAAAGACAAAGATCCACAATCCCAAATAAATCCAAGCAATCATTGGCGAAATCATCATCAAAGCTAAAACTGAAACAACACTTCCAAGTAAAAGAATGATCATCATGAATGGAAGGAAACTCTTGATGTGAAGCTGTAATATTGTCACGAGCACCAAAGCCAAGTAGTAAAGAAAAACCACCGAAACCAACGCCATCATTAGTAGAGATCTTTTGTCGCTTGTATTCATTGCTGCAAACCCGATGATTGCAAACAATAGCACAAAAAATTGGCCAAATAATTTTCCAACTTCGTTGAACCTAGAAAGGGTTGAATGAATTCAAGAAAAATAAAATGTTAGATATGGAGTTGATACTATTTAATGTTAGGAAAAAACAGAGTGTTACCAAAAATTACAGAGTAAGATAATGTTTCAGTGGTGATTGAAAAATGAACTTATTTACCTTATTGAATCTGATGAAGTTGAAGTTGCATTTGCAATTGTAGCTCCTAATTCTGCCATTGTTCTTGAAACTCAACTTTTGATTGATACAACACATTCTTCAATATTGCTTTTCTTATATAATAGTTGGTGTTTGGAATAGACTTGTCTCTTTGAAAGAAAAAACATGGAAAAAGAGGTATGAGAAAGTGACCCAACTCATTAAAACGTTTAATACGATTTTGTTTTATACGATACTTGATTGTACTTCCCTCCCAAACAGCAAAAAAGATTGCCCCAACTCATTTTTATATTCTCCAAATATTGTTCTTTTGAAGAAAGAGGTATGAGTATGACACAATTGGGATGATGAGACACTGACCCATTGAAACGTTTAATACGAATTCGTTTTATACAGTTCTTTCTTTCGAGAGCTAAAAAAGATTGGACTTGTCAAACAAAATAGATTCCGTTCTTTCATTCATTTTTATATTCTCAGTTTTTGTCTTTAATCTTTTAAATGTTGACATTTTGCCAACTTGTACATTCGAGGCTTTGATATTTTCTTTTAGGGTTTAATGCATTTTCATCGGCCATCATTTGACTGAATCCCGGTTTATCAATGTAATTTTATTTTTTCTTTAGTTTCCAATATTGTAGTTTAAAGATTTTTTTACTGATAGATTTTTATGAAATTTTACTTACAAAACTTATGATGTGGTAGATGTTAAACCAGAATTCGCCTAAATTTAACTTACCAAATATATGAGGTCACAAAGTTTTTTTTTTACCCGTCAAAATGATATATATCAACAAAAAATTATGTTATCTAGCACAAGGAGTGCTGAAAGAAGTAGAACAAAATTACAACATCCAATTCGAGAAATTAAAAAAGAGATAAACAACGGTCAGCCAATCCTCAAACAAACAAGGGGTTGCTGCCACCACATATGATAACCAAAAGAAAAGCATATATTTTTATCTTTCAACCACGAAACAGTAGTGATTTTTACCTTTTCCATCAGTTGCATAGCTGATTTGACATTATTATAAAACAATTGATGGTTTCTTTCATTCTAAAGAACCCATATACAACAAAGCCAAATCATGTGTAGTAATGAACGACGAGAAATCTGCCCGCCTAAAGCATATCCACTGAATACACACCTAGCCAAGATTTCACAAGTTGCCAAAGAGAACCAAAAGTAGGACAACGTATTATTAGGTGTTCGACTGTTTCATTTTGGCCACACCCTGCAACACACGATTGGGCATTAAGGGGAATAACACCGCGATGTTGTAAGTTGTCCTTTGTTGACAACCTATTGCGGAAGAGCCGCCACGCACGGATAGAAATCTTTAACGGAACATGTTTATGCCATGCCACAACTGAAACGACATCATGACCGTGCATCTCCTGCTGCATGAGCATTTGATACACACCATGGATTGTATAGCCATCACCTATAATCGGGTGCCATACCCAACTATCCGAACTAGAAACCTGTAAGGACACGTTAGAGAGTAAAAGTTTAACCTCCTCCACTAACTCCTTCTCCCACGCCAACAAGCGATGCCTCCACCCCCATCTAAAGCATACATCTCTCCCACCATCAAGTCCTGATGAGTGGAAAAATAAAAAAACCTCCTAAATCTCCCCCTCAATGAGACCGATCCCACCTAGCAATCCATCCAAAAAAATGTGTTAAAACCACTACCTACCCTCTTCGTAATGTTCAATTCAAACCAACTCCCACCCTCAACACCTACTCCATCTTGAACTTTCGCGATCTCTCGCCACCATGCTGATCCCCTCATACCTCCATCATTATAGCGCCCACTTTCCTCACCATAGAAGGAAGACAAGACCGTAAACCACAAACCATCCATATCCACTAAACACCTCCAACACCATTTACCTAAAAGAGCAATATTAAATTCCTTCAATCTCCTCCCCAAACCACCAACCTCATTACTCATGCAAATAGAGTTCCAGTCAACCCAAACAATTTTCCTATTATCCTCACCCCCATCCCAATTTTTTTTTATTAAAATAGATTCAATGGAAGAGATTATACCGAAGGGAGCTCTGAAAAAAGAAAGGGCATAGATAGGCAGTGAGGACATGAATGATTTAAGGAGAATCAAGCGACCACCAAAATACAAATTTCCTCTATTCCAGTCAGACTGTCTAGACTTTATTCGATCAATAACAGGTTCCCAAAAAATCAGACGTCTATCATCCCCACCAATAGGAAGACCAAGATACAAAAATGGAAGTCTCCCAATTTTGCAGGATAAAACAGAGGCAACTTCATTCAACGAAGACTCGTCCACATTAATACCAACCAACATACTCTTATAATAATAGTTTTCAGGTGATTTACATTGGCATTGATTATTTTACATCATCAGATTGTATGCCATGTCATTTAAAATATGTCCATCACTGTCTTTTAATCTTAAAATAGGAGAAAGAGACCAAAACTGAGTGATTTTAAAATAAACAAACCAATTTCGCGAGTTACTGAAAATAGGGGATAAAAACTGCAATTAAGTCTTTAATTTTTCAATTTCAAATTTTAGTTTTTGGATACTATTCTCTTTCTTGTGATTTTTTTTTCCATTAACCTCTGTTATTTCAAATTTATTTTCTTTTGGTCGATGGTGTCAAATGATAATGGAAAATTGAAGATGTGTTATGCTAGGTTGATAAATACATGTTTATTACATATTTAATATTATGTGGCATTCTTGACAAAAATAAAATAGAATTATGTGGCATATTTTAATTGAATCTAATTTTTTTGGTAAAATGATTATCCAAAAATCTCCAACTCCTTCAATAAACTCCTAAATTTATCAACAATTCACACTATTTCATATACTCTCACAAACAAAATACACAATACTTATTTTTTTTCCTTTAGCTTCTCTCATATTAAAATTCCTTTTTGGTATCCTTGTTTTTCCTTCTAATTTCCTTTCCCCCTTCTCATGTAAGAAAGGAACATAAACCTCTTGCAATGAAACCATCACCAACTAACTTTTTTAAACATATTGCATCTTCCTTTGATCATATTTCCACTATATCATGTAATTATGGACACAAAAAGTTGTAAATTTCAATAAGAGGTGTTAATGTGTCAAGTATGAGTTAAAAATTTATATTGAATGGAAGGGTAGATTTTGAACAACATATAAGTGAGATGGAAGGATATCAACTTCACTTGCGTATTGTCTCTTAGTCTAATGTGGCGATAAAACTCAAAGTATGATCCCTTGGAAGTCCCGAAATTAAGATGAATTGTTTTGTTAGCTTTTAGATCTCATTTATTTAATTTTTGTATTTTAAATTTGTTATTGGATATCATTTGTTTTCATGCTTTTTTTTAATCAACCTCCCTTATTTCAAATTCATTCACTTTTGGTCTTTGTTAGAACTTCATAATGGAAAAATGCATATGTGTTTTGCTAAGTTGACAAAATACATGCTTATCTGAAATTTTAAATTGGTGTTGCAATTTTTTAATTCATTCTAATTTGTGGTATATTAATTACTCCAAATTCTTCAACAAACCTACAAAATTACCAGCAACGAACAATATTTCATATACTCTCACGGTCAAAGCACACACTTCTTATTTTTTTCCTAACCATTTCTCTCAAGTTAAATTTTTTTTATCATCTTATTTCTTTTTCTGGTTTAGTTTCTTTATACTCATGAATGAGAGGATATAGTAACATCTCTTCGTAAAATCACCGTCAATCTATCTTTTCTTTATACTCATGTTCGTTTGTCGCTAAATAAACTTTACCTCAAAGTTTGAATGTATAGATAGTTGGTTCCTAATAACCGAAAGTAGCATATAAAATTCAGAAACTCTGCTACACTAAGACAATAGAGAATTCACAAGAGTACATGAATCCGACTAAAAAATGACATTGTGCCATCCTTTACTGCTAATAAACCTGATTGCCTCCACCAGAACTATTGCCTCCCCTTCCAAGACGTACACTTTCATTCTCTTCCACCTTGTTTCAAATATTGAATTAGTTATTGTTTGAAATACGGAGTTAAGTAAAGTTTAGTTTGTTGGTTAACATTTGTTATTAGATGGTTAATTGATTAATGTCTAACAAGCTCTATGTACTTAAAGTTTATGTTTTTTAATGGCAAATGATGAAATAATTATGTATTTTATATTGAATCAATAGATTTATCTTTTTTTTTTAATTAGTTTTGTGAGTCAGATGACATAAAATTGAAAGTTCTTTGAGTCTCCACTTGATGTATGTCGTTTCTCCTAACTCATAAAAAAAAGATAGGTAACTTTGTATTCTATATTCTATTAATTGGTTTAGATATCTCTATCACCTTCACTAAATGGTAAGTGCAAAATTGAAAATAAAATTATAAAATAAAGAGAGTTGAGTATAATGTATACAAAATTCGTATTAAACGTTCAACTGTGTCGGTGTCCGATAAAATATAAAATTTGTATTGAATGAACTGGATCAAAGGTTGATTTCAAATAATGATAATCTAGTTTAATTGTATTATGGGGACCACGGCTGCCCACTTCCTTTAAATTAAACAATTTATGGAAGACGCGTACTTCATAACAAGAGTTTGTTGCTGCTGTTTTCGAAGGACCTTCTTTTTGGTATATTCTTTTCTCTTCGATTCTCTCTTTGTAATGAAATTTGGATTATGATCTATAATCTACTAAGTTATACAATTTGTTTTAATGATTTCTATTTTTATTTTATTGTTAGATATGAAAATTATTGGATTATGAGTGCTGTGAATGATCAGTTTAACTATGATTTTCCAAATTTATCTTGAATTTATCAGAAAGCTAAGTTTATTTGGGGAGGTTTCAATTCTTTTTCCCCTCTTTTTGATGTCCATTATGTAGATATATATGAGATGATGATAGAGATAATTTGTTTGTACTCTCAAAATCTTAATAGTCTCAATAGGACTCGTTTACATCACGCATGTTGATGTGCAAGTAGATTTGAGAAATATATGATTGTGATGATTCATATGCTAAATACAATTATTTGAATCTACCTTTGGATCTGTGTTTAGGAAAGATATTGATAATGGGTAGGAAAAAAAACGAGGACTGTCGGAAACACGTTACAGAAGTAGAAAATGGTCTTAAATGGATATGCAATTATTGCAATATTGAGTATAGTGGAGGTGCTTCAAGAATTGAAACACACCTGGGGTTGAATGGCAAAAGAGGAGGCATTAAGCGATGCTCCAAATATCCACTGGCTGCTAATGAAGGAGTTCATAATAACAACAATATGGCATCAACTTCAAGTAATCCACTGGAAGCTGTGATTAATAGAGTTGTTTATTCAACACAAGATCAAGGTAAATGAGAACCACTTTTTTACCAATATTTTTCTTATAAACACCTTTACTTTTCATATTCAATTCATGAGTTAGCTAGCATAGCATACAATAGAAAGTTAGTAAAGGACTTGTTTAAGTATGTCAATTAACATTCATCTATACTATATATATATATATATATATATATATATATATATATATATATATATATAAAGAAACTATCCCTTTCAGCACACTTTTAGGTTGAAATTTTCTTTTCAAAAATATCCTTAAGCATAAAACAAGTAACACGTGTAAGAAATAAATAAGAATAAATTTAATTTAATTTAAGGAGAATAATTACACATAGTTCCTTATAAAATAACACGTGGATTACTAATTCATGTCACTAATCTTCGCCGTTAACCCTCCTTTACCTCCGTTAACCACCGATCAAACTCACAAAAATCTAACACAAAACAAAAACTCATGTTACTTTTTTACCAGCCGTTTTTATGTTGTACACCTGTGTTGTTCCCCTCAATTCCAACTACAAAGATTGCCAAGTATTTTCATATCCCTTCCACAAAAAACAATATTTCCATATTATTTTATTATTTTATTTTATTTTATTAATATAAGTTACTCTTCTTTATCCTTTGATCAATTGTAACAATCGTGAGCAAAAAATAATGTTAAAAATTGGACTTTAAATCTTCCAAAGAAAAATTAGTAACAAACGTGTCGCGCCATTTTTCGGAGATCAAGGCTATTTGATTAACTTTTGACTCACTAATTGTTTCACGACTTTGATCGAAAAAATTAGTTAAAGGTGGGGTCCGGGGGTTGATTATATTTAGGGAAGGTATTAGCACCCTAAATATTCTTAGTACTCTACGAGAACCTTTCGACTTTATTTTACTTTTTGTGCTATAAACTTACTTGTTTTTGAAAGAGAAGAAATTTTGAGAATATTGGAAAAAGTGAAGAAAAGACCTAGTTATCTACATTTTATTGATTCGGAAGGACTGGGTCCTTTGCCTACGTACCCGTGAGGGATCAGAACCTCGTAGTTCGGGGTAAAAATTCCGATTGATTTGTTTTGTGTTTTTTATTAGTTTAAAAAAAAAGATTTTAAAGTAAAAAGCCAAGTGGCAAATAAGAATTCGTTTGTGTTTTTTAATATTGAAGAAAAAATCCTCTAAAAAAAGATTAGTAACTAACGTCAACAAAAACGTCAACAAAAAATAATGTTAAACATTGGACTTTAAATCCTCCAAAAAAATGATTAGTAACAAACGTGACCAAAAAATAATGTGAAAAGATTGAACTTTAAATCCTCAAAAAAATATTAGTAACAGACATGAGCAAAAAGTATTGTTAAAGATTGGACTTTAAATCCTCTAAAAAAAAGATTAGTAACAAACGTGAGCAACAAATATTGTTAAAGATTGAAATTTAAGTTCTCAAACAAAAATATTAGTAACAAACGTGAGCAAAAAATATTACAAGTAGGGTTCTCACAATTCATAGTTTGTTCCCATATTGTTTAGTTTTTCTCAATCTTTATCATCCCTCTGCATCAGAATTCATAATTAACCTGTAAGTTTTTTTTCTTTTTCTTTCATGTTACAACTAATAAAAGTTGATTAATTTTATGGATTATTTGACTTTGTTGGTTTATAAGTGATTATGATTCAAATTGTTTATGATTAATTTTAAGGATTATTTGATTTTGCTGGTTTATAATTGCTTACACAAACTATGATAGCGTGACTTTTTTTTTATCTATATTATATATAAAAAAACTACTCTTTTCAGCACTTTTGGGTTGGATTTTTCTTTCCAAAAATTCCCTCAATTTTCAATTCAAATAACACATGTAACAAATAGATAAGAATAAATTTAAATATTAAAAAGATGTAACAAACACGATACGAATATGCGTATATCTGTTTTTTTCTTCCCTTTATCATTTAGAAAGTATAACAAACTATATGAGTATATTTATACTTACTTTTCATTATTCCAATCACACCTTTAAACAACTTTTTCTATAATAAAGATTGTTGTTCACATTAAAAAAAACAACAAACATTTATATTTATATTTTTACTTTTTATCATAACTAAAATTGCATAAAAAAAATACCGTTTATAATTTTTAAACGTTACTACTTACCCCAATAAAAAGAGCGTAAAGACGGGCACGAAGTGCCCGTCGGGCCGAAGTGCCCATCTTTTGGCTAGTTACTAATAAAGGTAACAAGGGAGATAATATTAACATAACAATTAACATACTAACATTAACATTCGTTATTAAAAAAATTCCATTAATATTTGGTTAGTTAAGAATTAGTTAATGGTTCAATAAGTTAGTCTATTGTAGTTGTATAAATAAGAAAATCATGAAAACAACTTACTATCCTTTTCAATCTAATTCAATATGTATCACCATAAATTTTCCCCCTCTCGATTCATGTTTTTGTGACAACATGTTGTTTCATGTTTTTGTTGAAATTTAAAAATTGTGACATTTTCTATCTTTCATTGAAAGTGGCTGAAGTGATTGGCACTCATACCAGAAGCTCGGTTAACCATCCAAATAATGTTGAAATCATGAATTTATCTGAAGGTACGGGTTCTAATTCAATATTTTTGAAAATAAAAAATAAAAAAGATTATTGCAATGAAGTGCAAATTTGGTACTCCCCTATTTGAAAATAAATGTCTTTCAAAGTTGTTGCACATATATTAAGATGACAAAATGGATGGATTTGATGAGTTTCAATTTGGATTAATAGATCAAAATAATCTATTAATCCATTAACACTTCATTAAATCCTTTTTAAAATCCAATCAAATATATCCCATTAAACATGAAATTCATCAAATCCATCTGCTAATAAAGCATTTTTTTCCCAATTTTTTAAAAGGTCCTGCTAACCAGTGCTTCAGAGCACCGGTTAAGCTTACCATATAAGGAAATTATTATCATAAAAGGATGCTGCTTTTGACATTCTTATCAATTAATTACATAATTTCAATGCATTAACTGCTATATAATTTCCATTTTAATATTTTTAATCAGTGTCCTCGGAACACTGGTTAGCATTTGCTAATGAAGGAGTTCATAATAACAACAATATGGCATCAACTTCAAGTAATCCCCTGGAAGCTGTGATTAATAGAGTTGTTTATTCAACACAAGATCAAGGTAAATGAGAACCACTTTTTTACTAATATTTGTCTTATAAACACCTTTACTTTTCACATTCAATTCATGAGTTAGCTAGCATAGCATAGAATAGAAAGTTAGTAAAGAACTTGTTTAAGTATGTCAATTAACATTCATCTATACAATATATATATATATATATATATATATATATATATATATATATATATATATAAAGGAAACTATCCCTTTCAGCACACTTTTGGGTTGAAATTTTCTTTTCAAAAATACCTTTAAGCATAAAAACAAGTAACACATGTAACAATATTTACATAGGACCTAGGTACATTCTAAAGCCTTACATAAAAAAAATGACGAGAAATAAAAATGCGGAAAATTAAATTACATTGAATCCTACATACACACTAATAATAAAAATAACAAGAGATAAAAAAACAAACAAGGAAAAGAAATAATGCAAGAGATAAACAAAACAACAAGAAATAACCAATAATAATAAAAAAATAATGCAAGGGATAAAAAGGCCATGAAGCAAAGCACAAATAAATAAATAAATGACAAAGTAAAATAAATGCACATATAACATAGAACAAAGAATAAATTTGTGAAATTTTAGAGAATAGAGTTTGAGTAAAAAAAATGCACAAGTAGTAAAGAAAATAATAATGTACAAAGATAAAAAAAAACAAAGATAGGCTCTATCCTAGGTCAGATCTGAGCCATCTGATTAATCAGTAGGCCCCAATCTGGCTACAAGGATATACATCACGACCACGCGATATGAATCAAACGGCTTAAACAGAGCCAGAGTGGAAATGGGATAGTATATCTATGGATTTTGTGACGAGTTTGCCGAATACCCCTAAAGGGAATGACGCCATTTGGGTGATTGTTGATAGATTGACGAAGTCGGCTCATTTCATTCCGATTAATATCACTTTTCCTGTAACTCAGTTGGCAGAGATTTATATCCGTGAAATTGTGAAGCTGCATGGTGTTCCTTCGAGCATTGTATCAGATAGAGATCCGAGATTTACTTCTAGATTTTGGAAGAGTTTAAAAGAGGCTTTGGGTTCTAAGTTGAGGTTGAGTTCGGCTTATCATCCGCAGACAGATGGTCAGTCGGAAAGAACGATTAAGTCATTGGAAGATTTGTTGAGAGTTTGTGTACTTGAGCAAGGAGGAACTTGGGATAGTCATCTTCCGTCGATAGAGTTCACGTACAACAACAGTTATTGTCATACCTCAAATTTTGACCAGGGCCCTCGCCTTTTACTCATTTTATCCTTATTGTCATTTGCATATTTTATCTGTATTTCATCACTATTTTATCTATTTTTGTCCACCTAAAACCAAAAAAACTCCTGTTACCCACGCTGTTAAACTCTTTTCAAACCACCCTTTATTTTTTATCTTTTCCATTTTTTTTATCCTCGTTATTTATTTTTAATTTTGATCGTATTTTAAATCTTACCTCTCATTTACAATTCATTTTGAAGAAATCATGTTATGTGCATTTTAATTTTCACGTTACATTTTTTCTCGTATCATTAAAAAATCATTTCATGCGCATTTGTTTCTCGCTGTTGCTTGATTTCCAAACATTTTTACTCGTCTTTTAAACGCTGTCAAAAGTTCGTCGTTTCAGACGAAATTTCGGCAGAGAGGTATTTTAAAATACCTCATTTTTGGTTCCGAAGGGACATTTTTTTAGTTACTTTTTATTTTTAAAATCTATCATTTCTTTTTTTATTATTTCAACTTTTATTGTTTTTTTTTATTTCTTGTTATTTTAATTTTCGTTTTTTTAATTAATATAGTAGTTTAGTTGTTATTTTCATTTTATTTGTCCAAATATTGTTGTCCTTATCTCTTTAAGCCACATGGCAGCTTGTGATTGGTCTATGCAGTCTTTTCCTCCAAGTCTCAGGTGCAGGGGTATTTCAGTCATTTCACTGTCTCAGAGATATTCTACTATAAAGGCACTGTTCATGTGTCAGAAAAAGGGGACCCCCTAATCATTGGCAGCCGCATAATTCACAACCCCTAACCCTTTTTTCTCTTTCCCATTTTCTAGATTAAACACCAAAAACTTCATAAAAAAAAAACGATGAACACAGCAAGTATGTCATGAACAAAATTTCCAGAAATTTCCAGAAATTCATATAACAACATTTTTTTTCCCAAATCCGAATTGTATCTTCCTCCAACAACAAACCGTAACAAATCATTTCCCGTTTTCAGTAACACAAACATCAAATCTGAAACAGTTTCATCACACAAACTCAAAATCCAAACAGATCCGAACTGAGGTGGAGAGCGAGGTCAGATCCGAATCAAATCGAACGAAAAGAGGAGGTAGTACCCCTTTTCCTTTTAATTTCGAGCTGTTTGTTTCCATCAAAGAAAAAGGCCAATTAAAACTGTAGATCTACGCTTCTCCGGTGGTTCTTTGAGAAAAATAGCTTCGGATTCGCTCTTAGCAGAAAAAAGGATGTTTAATAAACAATTTTTTTTTTTGAAAAAGGTGAAGTTGAATCGGCCGGCATGGCGGCGCCGCCCTATTGGGCCGGCAGCCACCGTGCCGGCGTTCGAGGCTCCCACCGGAGAAGATGATCGGAGTTTTAGAGAGAGGTCAAACCCTCTCTCTCTAAAACTCAAAGATGAGAGAAGTTTTTTTTGTGGGTTTATGATTTTTTTGTTGGAACTAGCTTTTATACCCTTTTTATATTCAACACTCTTATGTGATATGATCTGCGGTACGCCAGTGTGTCTTCAAGATCTAGGCTGTTGGATTTTGCATCTGACGGCCAGTGATGATTTAAGCTAGTGATCACATGTGTCTCTTTATTTCATTATTGTATGATCTCTTGTATAAACCATCAGATCTCTAGATCTGACGGTCACTGAACCTTCTGTGATTTTTTTTTCTTCTCTTTTGTTGATTCAAATCAAACAAGAATACACGAACTGTGCCACATCACGTTTCAATCCAGACCACCAAAACAACTTCTTCATATCGTGATACATCTTCGTAGCTCCCGGGTGAATACTCAAGCTACTTCTATGACTCTCTTCAAGAATCATCTTCTTCATCTCATCATTGTCAGGAATACAAATCCTACCTCGAAATCTCAACACTCCTTGATCATCGACCTTAAAGTCGCTATCTTCAGTCTGATTACTAGCAACCAACAAGTCTACAAACTTAACATCTCCTTTCTGCGCTTCCTTAATACTTTTCAAGAAATCACTATCAATCTTCAGCATTCCCAGCTTAACACTCTGAGGTGACCATTCGCAAACTAAACTCAAATCTCTAAACTGTTCTAGCAATTCAAACTCTTTAGCCATCAAAGACGACATATGCAAAGTCTTCCTACTTAAGGCATCTGCTACAACATTTGCTTTACCCGGATGATAATTCAAACCAAAGTCATAATCTTTCAATAGTTCAAGCCAACTTCGCTGTCTCATATTCAATTCCTTCTGATCAAACAAATACTTCAAGCTGTTGTGATCGCTGAACACTTCAAATCTCGAACCATACAAGTAATGTCTCTAAATCTTAAGCAAAAATAAAACTACAGCTAACTCCAGATCATGAGTAGGATAATTTCGTTCATGAATCCTCAACTGTCTTGATGCATAAGCAACCACTTTACCATCTTGCATAAGCACACCACCTAAACCCAACTTGGACGCATCACAATATACCACAAAAGGTTCATCGGACCTTGGTAAAATCAAAACTGGAGCCGTTGTCAAACGCTCCTTCAATTCGTCAAAGCTGTTCTCACATTGAACATCCCACACAAAAGCTTTACCTTTACACGTCAACTGCGTTAACAGAAGTGCCAACTTAGAAAATCCTTCTATAAATCTGCGGTAACATCCCGCCAAACCTAAAAAGCTTCTAATCTCTATAACTGACTTAGGAGTCTCCCATTGTGATACCGCGTCAACTTTAGACAGATCAACTGTAATACCATTACCAGAAATAACATGGCCAAGAAAACTCACCTCTTTCAACCAGAATTCACACTTTGACAATTTAGCATACAACTTCTTCTCTTTCAGCACTTGCAAAACAATCTTCAAATGCTCAGCATGTTCTTCTTCAGTCTTAGAGTAAATCAAAATATCATCGATAAACACAACCACGAAGTGGTCTAAGTAAACATGAAAGATCCTATTCATGTACTCCATAAACACACCAGGTGCATTAGTAACACCGAAAGGCATCACCGTATACTCATAATGTCCATAACACGTTCTGAACGCCGTCTTCTGCATATCCTCATCTTTTACCTTAATCTGATGGTAACCTGACCTCAAATCAATCTTGCTAAACACACGTGCACCCACTAACTAATCCATCAAGTCGTCAATTCTTGGAAGTGGATACCTATTCTTTATCGTCACCTTGTTCAACTGTCTATAATCAATACATAACCTCATACTGCCATCTTTCTTCTTTACTAGCAATACTGGCGCCCCCCAAGGTGAAACACTTGGTCTTACAAACTTCTTATCCAGCAAATCCTCCAACTGTTTCTTCAGCTCAGCCAACTCGGAAACTGACATACGATAAGGTGTCATAGACACAGGCTTCGTTCCAGGAACAAGATCAATCGAAAATTCAACTTCTCTTTCTGGAGGCACATCAGGAATTTCATCAGGAAAAACTTCTGGAAAATCGCATACCACTTGTAGCTTATCAATCTTTGCTTGATTCTCAACAGATAAAGACGCCATCATAGAAAACATCATAATTCCATCACGTTCCAACTGCTTCAGTTGCTTAGTAGACAAGAACTCTGCTCCACTTTCTTCTTCAGTAGAAGAGAAATATACCGAGTTACTAAAACAATTGATGTGGACATGGTTGTATTCTAACCAATTCATCCCCAAGATTACATCCATCCCGATCAACGGTAAACAAACTAAATCAATCTCAAAATCCCGACCAAACATAGACACAGGACACCTCAAACACACAAGAGAAGTAGTTACCGAACCCTTAGCTGGAATTTCGACAACCATCTCCCCATTCATATCAGACATAGCAAGATTCAACTTAGCAGCACAATCAATAGCAATAAAGCAATGTGTAGCACCAGTATCAATAATAGCAACTAAAGGTGTATTATCAAAATAACAAGTACCTCTGATCAAACGATCCTCATTCTCTGTCTGAGTACTAGTCAAAGCAAAAACCCTTCCAGTAGCCTGAGCCTTCTTAGGCTTCTTGCATTGCGAACCAATATGACCTTCCTCATTGCAATTAAAGCACACAATGTCATCATGTTTGCACTCTGCAGTGTTGGAACAAAGGGTGTTTCACAAGTATACCACTTAAGTTTTGATGATAACAAGGTATTAAAAATTATCAATTGGATATGCTAAAAGTTTATTCAAGTGTACAGGACCATTAACAAAGAATTATTTACAAGAGGTTCTGACTGAATGAATTAAAGAGCAAAGGAAATTAAGACTGAAGCTTGATGAGCATCTGAATGAAAGCGCTCCTGAAAAGTCAGAAGCAGAGTGCGTCTAAAGAAAGAGCTCCTGAAGATGACGTCATCAGAAGCCAGTTTTTCAGAAGCAGATTCATCAGAAGCCAATATTCTTCAGAGGCTAAAGAGCGTTGACAAAGTACAGTGTATGGAAAGTAAACCCACTATGTCTGCGCTTGTCCCTGCAACCACCAACTCTGCAGTGTGTCTTCTATACACGACAAGAATAACAACAACTAATGCAGAGACTTTTCCATATTTGCTGGAATGGATTTGAAATTGGTTTCATTGTACAATCCTCAAATCAAGCAAAGGATCAATGGTGTCAAATCAAGTTTTGGTCAAGACAGTGATGAGCTGGCAGTTCCCAACGTCTCTCAAATTCTCTATAAATAGGGATGAAGACTTGAAGAACGTTACACACATATATTCATACACGCGAACAAGGCTATTCTCTCATATCCAAAGTCGCAAACATTGCTCATCAACAACTTAGATAATTCTTACAAAAGTTCACATTTTAGAATTTCTAAGTATCTAAGAAAAACAGAGTCTGTTCTGTTTTGTTTTGTTTTGTGAATACCTCTGATTGTATATCAAGTATTCAAAACTCTTTTCAATTCTCTGTAATTGTTTAAAAGTCTCTTGGAGTTGTCCTTGAGCATTGAAGTCTCTTTCTTGTGTGATTGAGCAAAGGAAGTCTCTTACTTGTGTGTTTGAGCAACTTGTAATTTGATATTACATTTTAGTGAAACTCTCCTTGGAAGTGCAAGGGGGACAGGACTACTTCCGGATTGTGGAAGGAACTTGTATAAATTTCTTGTGTTCTTCTTCTTTCTCTTGCTCTCTTACTCTTATCCGCTGCACACTCAAACTCTGAACTCTAATCAGACTCTGAACTTTTCAGACTCTGATTTTGAGAACAGTACTGATTTTTTCGAGAAAGAAACGTTTTTGAAAACACAATTCAACCCCCCCCCCCTTCTTGTGTTTTTCCCACCTTCAGTTAGTATCAGAGCTTTGGCTCTGTAGCTAGCACTTAACCGTGTTACAGTAAACGATCGGTGAAAAACATGTCTGGGGAAGACGCTTCTGTATCTGCATCTGGATCTGGTTCTGGTTCTGGTTCTGGCTCTGGAGCTACTATACATTATGACTACAGCAACAACAACAAAAGTGAAAGATCTTCTAATCATAACAAACCTCCTATGTTTAATGGTGATCCTGAAATGTTCTCTTGGTGGAAGACCAAGATGTATAGTCACATCATGGGAATGGATGAAGAGTTGTGGGATGTTCTTGAAGATGGTGTCGGTGATCTGAGGTTAGATGAAGAAGGTGCTGCTCTTTATAGGAAAGCTCACACTGCTGAGCAGAAAAAGCTTTATAAGAAACATCATACGATCAGAGGCATTCTTGTGGCTGCCTTGCCTCATAAAGAGTACTTAAAGATGAGTGACAAATCAACAGCAAAGGCTATGTTCACCTCATTGTGCTCACTTTATGAGGGTAACAAGAAAGTCAGAGAGGCCAAGGCTACTATGCTTGTTCATCAGTACGAGTTGTTCAGAATGAAGGAGGATGAAAACATTGAGACCATGCACTCAAGGTTTCAGACTCTTGTTTCTGGACTTCAGATTCTGAAGAAGAGCTACGTAACGTCTGATCATGTGAACAAGATTCTGAGAAGTTTACCTGCAAAGTGGAGACCGAAAGTGACAGCCATTGAAAAAGCTAAAGATTTAAACACCTTGAGTGTTGAACATCTTATAAGCTCTTTAAAATGTCATGAGATAGGTCTTAACGAGCATGAACCTGTCAAGAAGCCCAAGTCCATTGTACTACAGTCCAGAGGCAAGTCAAGTAAGGCTCTGAAGGCATTGGAGTCTGAAGAAGAATCTATATCTGAAGATTCTGATGAAGACTCTGAGATTGTCTAAGAGATGGCTATGCTCACCAACAGACTACAATATCTTGCTAAGAAGAACAAGAAGTTCATGAGCAGAGGTAGTAGTCACAAAAGCTCTAGAAAGGAAGATCAGAAAGGTTGCTTTAACTGCAAGCAGGTTGGACACTTCATTGCTGAATGTCCAGACCTGCAGAAAGAGAAATCCAAAGAAAAATCAAAGAAAGCAATCTTCAAGTCCAACAAATTCAAGAAGCAATTCAAGAAGAGCTTGATGGCAACTTGGGAAGATCTGGATAATGAGTCTGAGTCTGAAAAAGATGATGCTGAAGATGAAGCAAAAATAGCTCTGGCTTTGGTAGCTACTGCTGATAATAAAAAAGATTCATCTGATGCTGAGTCAAGTACAAATTCTGAAACTGAAACTGAGGTATATTCTAAACTCACTAGATCTGAATTAATTGATTCTCTCAAGGAACTTCTTTGTCATTATGAAAACCAATCCACTGAGTTGAGGAGAGTTAAGCAACGATACATTAAGCTACTAAAACTCCATGAATCAACTAAGATGGAAATGGATGTTTTACAACAAGAAAATAATGATTTGAAAACAATGACTAAGAAAGGTGATAATAAAACCTTGTCTGAGCAGGATGCTGCTCTTCAAGAGTTTATTAACACAGGAATTGATAGAACCAAAGTTGCATCTATGATTTATAGCATAAATCAGAACAACAAAAAGGGAATTGGTTTCACAGGAGGAAACTCTAGTGAAGTAATTCTGAAACCTTGTTCTGATGACATCAAAGAGGGACTGAAAACTCATTTTGTGTCTGAATCTGGAAAAGCTTCCCATTCAGGATCTAAATCTTTAAATTCAAAGGAATTGACTAAGTCAAAATCTGAGAATCAAAAGACAAAGGTAACGAATGACTCTAAATCAAAAGCTCCAACGTTACAGATTATGAAAAGATCAGAACCTAACAAACAGATTTTGAAGAAAACAGAGTCTGAAACTAAAAAGCCTAGATTTCAGAGGAAGGAAGCTGTCTTTATTCAATCACATTCTAAGACTAAAGGTTCTGAAACCAAAGTCTGGAAGAAGACAGAAAAAGAAAAATTCAGACAGAAAACACAGATGTGACTCAGAACTTCTAGGACTAACCCAAGAGGACCCATGAAAATATGGGTACCTAAGACAGAAATTATTGATGCTGCAAATATGTCTAAAAGGAAACGAAAAGCAGAAGTCCTAGTATCTGGACAGTGGCTGTTCGCGACATATGACGGGAGAAAAGTCTATGTTCCTAACCCTGACCATGAAAGAGGGAGGAACTGTGGGATTTGGAGGAAACCAAACTGGCAAAATCATTGGTACTGGAACAATTGGTAATTCCTCAGTCTCAATCAATAATGTGTGGTTTGTAGATGGACTAAGGCATAACCTACTTAGCATAAGTCAATTTTGTGATAATGGTTATGACGTCTTGTTTAATAAGAACAACTGCACAGTGATCAACACAGATGACCAATCTGTAGTTTTTAAGGGAAAGAGAAAGAACAATGTTTACAAGATCAATTTTTCAGAACTGACTGATCAGATGGTATTTTGCCTCTTGTCAGTGAGTGATAAGAAATGGCTGTGGCACAGAAGGTTGGGACATGCTAACTGGAGATTAATCTCTAAGCTTAGCAAGTTACAACTTGTCAGAGGCTTACCAGACATTGATTATCATTGAAATGCACTGTGTGGTGCATGTCAGAAGGGAAAAATTGTTAAAACTTCTTTCAAATCAAAAGACATTGTTTCTACCTCCAGACCCTTGGAACTACTCCATATTGATTTATTTGGACCAGTCAGTACTGCATCCCTATATGGAAGAAAATAAGGATTGGTTATATTTGATGATTACAGTAGATGGAGTTAGGTTAAGTTTCTCAAATCTAAAGATGATTCATACGATGTGTTTACAAAATTCTGTATTCAAGTCCAATCTGAAAAAGAACTGAAAATTCTAAAAGTCAGAAGTGATCATGGGGGAGAATTTGAAAATGAGCCATTTGAAATATTTTGTGAAAAATTTGGAATTATCCATGAATTCTCTTCTCCTAGAACTCCACAGCAAAATGGAGTTGTAGAGAGAAAGAATAGGACTCTACAAGAAATGGCAAGAACCATGATTCACGAAAACAGTCTGGCAAAACATTTTTGGGCAGAAGCAGTAAACACAGCATGTTATGTTCAGAACATGATCTATATCAGACCCATACTGAATAAAACAGCATATGAACTTTTTAAAGGCAGGAAACCTAACATTTCTTACTTTCATCAGTTTGGATGTACATGTTACATTCTGAACAATAAAGTCTATCTGAAGAAATTTGATGCAAAGGCTCAAAAGGGAATCTTTCTAGGTTACTCTGAGAGATCTAAGGCATACAGACTGTATAACTTGGAAACACTCTGTGTTGAAGAGTCTATGCATGTCAAATTTGATGACAAAGAGCCTGGAAGTAAAATTCCAGAGCAGAGTGAAAGCATTGCAGGTTCAGAAGAGTCTGATGATTATTCAGAACCTGATCAGACTTCAGAGTTGAATGACACTTCAGAAGCAGTGACAGCTCCTGATGTCCCAATTGTTGAAGCTTCTGAAGAAGCTCAAGATGATTCACAGCAAGTTATCCAGTCCAAAAATTCATTCAAGTACAAGTCTTCTCATCCTGAGGATCAGATCATTGGCAACAGAGAAAGTCCCAGAAGAACTAGATCTCATTTCAGACCTGAAGAGTCTGCCCTGGGATTGCTGTCCATGATAGAACCTACAACAGTTGATGAAGCACTAGCTGATGATGGATGGATCTTAGCAATGCAAGATGAGCTTAATCAATTCAAAAGGAATGATGTATGGGATCTTGTATCTAAGCCTGAACACAAGAACATTATTGGAACTAAATGGGTGTTTAGGAACAAGCTGGATGAACAGGGAGAAGTAATCAGAAACAAAGCCAGACTTGTTGCTCAAGGATACAGCCAACAAGAAGGCATTGACTACACTGAAACTTTTGCTCCAGTTGCAAGATTGGAAGCAATCAGGTTACTTCTTTCCTACGCAGTAAATCACAACATAACTTTGTATCAAATGGACGTTAAAAGTGCATTTCTCAATGGAGTCATTACTGAAGAAGTGTTTGTGAAACAACCACCTGGTTTTGAGGATTTAAAACATCCTGACCACGTTTATAAGCTAAAGAAATCTCTGTACGGTCTGAAACAAGCTCCCAGAGCCTGGTATGACAGACTGAGTAATTTCTTGCTTAAAAATGATTTTAAAAGAGGACAGGTTGACACAACACTTTTCAAGAAGACACTTGAGAAAGACATTCTGATTGTACAAATTTATGTTGATGATATTATTTTTGGTTCAACTAATAGATCTCTTTGCAAGGACTTTTCTAAAATGATGCAGGAGGAATTTTAAATGAGCATGATGGGAGAACTGAAGTTCTTTCTAGGAATTGAAATCAACCAATGCAAAGAAGGAGTGTATGTTCATCAGTCCAAATATACCAAAGAGCTTCTGAAAAAGTTTAAACTTGAAGACTGCAAGGAAATGAACACTCCAATGCACCCTACCTGCACTTTGAACAAAGAAGATCAAGGATCTAAAGTTGACCAGAAGCTGTATCGAGGTATGATTGGTTCTCTGTTGTATCTCACTGCATCCAGACCTGATATTTTGTTCAGTGTATGCTTGTGTGCAAGGTTTCAATTAGATCCTAGAGAATCTCACTTAACTGCTGTTAAAAGAATCTTTAGATATCTGAAAGGAACAACTAATCTTGGACTTCTATATAAGAAATCTTCAGATTATAAGCTAGTTGGATTCTGCGATGCTGACTATGCTGGTGACAGGATTGAAAGAAAATCAACCAGTGGAAACTGTCAGTTTCTTGGTGAGAATCTGATATCCTGGGCCAGTAAGAGACAAGCAACTATTGTTTTGTCAACAGCAGAAGCAGAATACATCTCAGCTGCTAGTTGTTGCACACAACTGCTTTGGATGAAATATCAGTTGGAAGACTACCAAATAACTGAAAACTGTATTCCAATTTACTGTGATAACACAGCTGCTATCTGTTTGTCTAAAAATCCTATTCTTCATTCAAGAGCCAAGCACATTGAAATTAAACATCATTTTATCAGAGACTATGTTCAAAAGGGAGTTTTAGATATTCAATTCATTGATACTGATCATCAATGGGCTGACATTTTTACAAAACCCTTAACTGTTGAAAGATTTAATTTTATAAAGAAAAATTTGAACATGCATTCTGTCTCTGAGTAATGCTTGACTCTGAATGAAAAACTAGACTCTGAAAATTATCAGAAGCTGAAGAAGTATCAGACTCTCCTTGGAGAATTTGAAGAGACTCAGCCTCTGAGAAAATCTTCAGACTCTGGGAAGGAATCTTTTTGACTCTGATAGTTCACAGAAGTGGAAAAGGTTAAAGTTACTTTTTGTAGACTTCTGACACGTCTATCTGCATTGGGAAACAACTCTTTTAGGGCAATGATGGTTATTCTCTTAACAAATATTCTTGCGCCCCTGAATGTCATTAATGCGTGTGTCTGGCTGTCGCCTCTGATATGTGAAAAGTTTTTTTTTTCTTTCAGAAATCACTATAAATACCAAACACACACTACTCACTCACTTTCCTACACTTTCAAAGTTTTAAGCAGTTACGATTGAAAATCTGTTTTTTCTCTCTTCTCTCACCTTAGAAACCCTTTACCCCCAAACTTCAACTTCTACAATGGCTACTTCTACAAGCGGTTCAAGCATGCAACAAGGCACAGGATCAAACTACTCCATCAAACCAGTGACTGTGTCGACTCCACTCGATTCGTTGGAAGTTCAAACCGAATCTCCGGTGGACTTCGCATCTCTGAAAAGAAACGGAGTAGACATGGACGCTCTGGTTTCTGCTCAGAAGATGTCTGGGTATTTTCAAATGATTAATGGACCGACGTATGTGAATCTGGTCAAGGAATTCTGGATTCGGGCTGAAGTGTTTGACGTTGAATCTGCTAAGGCACAAGAAAATCAAGTTGTTTCAAGAAACCCTAATCTGAAAGGGAAATCAAGAAAAGAGATGGGTCTTGAACCTTTCCATGGTTTAGAAATCAAGTCTGCAGTGATGGGTATCCCAGTATCTATTACTGAAGGGGTGATTGCTAAAGCTTGCAGGATGGCTCCTGAAGGAAGGTTCCAATGGAACGTCAGCAGGAAAGATGCTCTGCTGGAAAGCTACACAAATCTATTGCTGAAAGGAAATCCTGCAACCAAGTTGGTTGACATGGATATCAAGCACAGGGTGCTTCTGAAGATTATCAACGAATGCTTCTTTCAGAAGGGAGGAGGTGCTGATCAACCCAATCTAGATCACAAACTGGTGCTGTATTTCTTGGCTGGATTTCAACAAATAAATCTCCCAAGATATATCATGCATCACTTGTGCTGGGCTATCAAGGAAGCATCTAAAGGCAAAAGGAAACAAGTTCCTTGTGGAAGACTTCTCTATGAAATCTTCTGTCAGGGAGGTGTGCTGAAGACTCTGGACAAGTTCAATCTTGTGTCTGACAGAGTTCTGGGTATCACTACTGGAAGAATGATCAGTGGCAAGACCCTGTTCAACATGAAGGCCATCCAGATAATCCTTACTGATGACAAGGATCTGAAGGAATCTGAAGCACCATCTCAAACCATAAGAGACTTTCCGTCTATTCTTAAGGAAGACAGTCCTGAAGCATTGACTGCTTATCTAGCAGCATTTGCTAAGGAGTCTGAAGAGGCCACAAAGAAAGTTGAAGTTGCTTTGGCCAGAAAGCAGAAGACTTCTAAATCTAAAGCAACAAACTCTGGAGTTGTGGCTGCTCCAAAGAGAAAAAGGGGAAAAGCTGACTCTAATATCACCTTGGAAGCAGCTAAAAGAGCTTGGGAAGAGATTGAAGCTGATGAAGCTGCTGGTATTGTAAGGCCACCCAAGAGAAAGGCTGGAGAAGAAATTGTGTGCCCTATGTTCACAGTGACTCCTGAAATGGCAAAGAGATGTGATGAGTACTTGGAGAATATGAAGATTGAGAAGAAGAGGCTGAAAGCTCAGTGTAGAATCGACAGAGATAAGGCATTGGAAGCAATGGGTCTTGAAAACTGTGATCAAGACACCATTGAAAAGATAATTGATGTTCAGACGCTCTCAAGGAAGCTAGAGGAAGAAGCTCTGAAGGGAGCCAAGAAGGTTCTGAAGGTGGCACCAGGAACTTCAGTAGCTGGTACTTCAGAGTCTGTTCCTCAAGTGGCTGTTCCAGAAGCTGCTGGTTCAGAAGCTGTTGCTTCAGAAGCTGCTGCTTCAGAGGCTGTTGTTCAAGAAGCCCCCAAGACTGCTAAGGTAACTCAGATTCCAGTTCCCCAAACCTCTCCTTCATCTTCATCTTCAACAGACTCTGACTTAGATGACATTCCTCTAAGTCAGAAATACAACTTGACCAAACCCTCACCTAAAGCCAAACGAACCCCAAGAATCAAAACAACAACATCAAAATCCAAACTCTCTCCCAAAGCCAAACCTTTCAAAGAGGCTCACTTTGATGTTCTTAAAACAATAGGGGAGTTATCTGAGCAAAGAATAGGTATTTGCAACAAACTACCTACTAACCACCCTTTCCAACCCCCTGTTATCAAACCTTTAACCATGCTACCCCCTGGTGTACCCATTCCATCCTCCTCAAACCAAGGAAGTCCAAAAGTTGTTGATTTAACAGCTACTGCTGAAGAGCAAGTAGTTACTGAAAAACCAACAACTGCTGAACTACCTATCTCAGACTCACCTACAAACAAACAACAACAAACAACCTCTTCACCACAAAACCAACCCTCAGAACAGCATGTCATTTCCAATCTAGAAAGTCATTATTCAGGAGAACTTCCTGAATACCACAAACAGCAAAAGACTTCTGTCAACCCAACCCAATCAACCAAAACTCAAGAACAGACTATTCCAGAATCTGTTATAGAGACAGTGGCTACAGAGTCTGTCCAAGTGACAGAGTCTGAACCCACTGTGTCTGTTTCACATTCTGAAACAACACAAAACCACCCTTGTGATTCTGACCAACCCTCATCTTCCTCACAAATTCAGACCTCTGACCAACCACCCATTAACATACTAGACCTTGATTATCTGGAAGAGCAGCTGGTGGAAATCAATGAGGAGATGCAGAATCTGGTTCTTCTAAGGAAAACTCCTTTTCTACCAATCGCTTATCAGGACAGCTGGTCTGATCTCAAGAACAGAGCATTTGAATTCATTGATGATGTTGCTAAGAAGTGCTGCCGTATTCAAGCTCATGCTATGAAACATCGTCTGCAAGAATCGCACTCTTCTCAGCAACTCCCAAGCAAGCCTCTGTATCTGGCTAATGCTCCGTTCTATGTTGAATCTGAATATGTAACAAGAGATTCCAAGGTGTTCAAGATGTTAAAGCAAAAGGTGCTGAAGCAGCAAGAGGAATCTAAGGCTAGGGAAGACTACCGGCTTCAGAGGCAGTTGGCTCTGGAAGAAACTGTCAAGAAGCAGTCTGAAGACATTCAGCGTCTGATGGCTCTTATCCAACAGCAGCAACCTCAACCTAACCCTTAGATTGCACACCTTGTTTTTCTTTTAGTTATATGTTTTAATTCTCGTCTCTGACTTCTTTGTATTTTTGTTGACTCTGGTTTATACAAATTTTCATTACTTTTGTCTATTTCGTGTCTTTACTTCTTCTTATTTGTTCTTTTTAATTGATGACAAAAGGGGGAGTAATAGAAAGCATTTAACAAAGAATCTGAGCCCAAGAATAAAATAAAATTTAACGAACTTTATTTTATTTGAGAACCTTATTTTTATTTCATCTGAAATTTATGAAATTTTTGTTGAGCTTAAAAATGAATTTAATTAACTTGGATAGAACTTAGGGGGAGCTTACAAACCTCACCTTAAAGAATATCAGACTCAGGGGGAGTCAGAGCTTACAAACCTCAGAACCCCTAAAAGTCAACTTGTTAATTAAGTTAACAACAATTGATCTTTTTAAATACTTATGTTTGTCATCATCAAAAAGGGGGAGATTGTTGGAACAAAGGTTGTTTCACAAGTATACCACTTAAGTTTTGATGATAACAAGGTATTAAAAATTATCAATTGGATATCCTAAAAGTTTATTCAAGTGTACAGGACCATTAACAAAGAATTATTTACAAGAGGTTCTGACTGAATGAATTAAAGAGCAAAGGAAATTAAGACTGAAGCTTGAAGAGCATCTGAATGAAAGCGCTCCTGGAAAGTCAGAAGCAGAGTGCGTCTGAAGAAAGAGCTCCTGAAGATGACGTCATCAGAAGCCAGTTTTCCAGAAGCAGATTCATCAGAAGCCAATATTCTTCAGAGGCTAAAGAGCGTTGACAAAGTAAAGTGTACGGAAAGTACAACCACTATGTCTGCGCTTGTCCCTGCAACCACCAACTCTGTAGTGTGTCTTCTATACACGACAAGAATAACAACAACTAATGCAGAGACTTTTCCATATTTGCTGGAATGGATTTGAAATTGGTTTCATTATACAATCCTCAAATCAAGCAAAGGATCAATGGTGTCAAATCAAGTTTCGGTCAAGACAGTGATGAGTTGGCAGTTCCCAACGTCTCTCAAATTCTCTATAAATAAGGATGAAGACTTGAAGAACGTTACACACATATATTCATACACGCGAACAAGGCTATTCTCTCATATCCAAAGTCGCAAACATTGCTCATCAACAACTTAGATAATTCTTACAAAAGTTCACATTTTAGAATTTCTAAGTATCTAAGAAAAACATAGTCTGTTTTGTTTTGTTTTGTTTTGTGAATACCTCTGATTGTATATCAAGTATTCAAAACTCTTTTCAATTCTCTGTAATTGTTTAGAAGTCTCTTGGAGTTGTCCTTGAGCATTGAAGTCTCTTTCTTGTGTGATTGAGCAAAGGAAGTCTCTTACTTGTGTGTTTGAGCAACTTGTAATTTGATATTACATTTTAGTGAAACTCTCCTTGGAAGTGCACACTTATCCCCCTTCTTGTGTTCTTTTTCTTTCTCTTGCTCTCTTACTCTTATCCGCTGCACACTCAAACTCTGAACTCTAATCAGACTCTGAACATTTTAGACTCTGATTTTGAGAACAGTACTGATTTTCGCGAGAAAGAAACGTTTTTGAAAACACAATCCCCCCCCCCCCCCCCCCCTTCTTGTGTTTTTCCCACCTTCATGCAGTAGTATGCCCCTTCTTACCGCAACGGAAGCACTGTTTCACCTCTCCAGGACAAGCATTACTCTTATGGCCTTTCACACCACAAGTATAGCAGACAATCTCATTAGGAGCATCTTTCTTGTTAGGTCTCCTCTCATCATTAACTCTTTGTTTTCCCTTCAGCAGGGGCACTGTAAGGCTTAGGACGACTCTGCTGACCTTTACCTTTCCTCTCATTAACAACCTTGTAATGAGCCTTGGTATCCTCTTTATAAATTCTACACCTGCTCACCAGTTTAGAAAAGTTACGGATCTTCTGGTAAACAATTGCCCTCTTGATATCGGCACGTAAGCCATTCTCGAACTTGATACACTTGGAGAACTCAGCAGTCTCAGCGGTATAATGCGGATAGAATTTGGTCAGCTCCACAAACTTGGCAGCATACTCGGTCACCGACATGTTCCCTTGCTTCAGCTCAAGGAACTCAATCTCCTTCTTCCCGCGAACATCTTCCGGAAAGTATCTGTCTAAAAACTCCCTCTTAAACACAGCCCAAGTGACTTCAGCACCATCTTGCTCTAGGATAGGTAGAAGACCAATCCACCAATCATCAGCTTCCTCAGCTAGCATGTGCGTACCAAAACGCACCTTCTGCACCTCTGTGCACTGCATGACCCGGAACACTCTCTCAATCTCCTTGAGCCACGTCTGAGCTCCATCAGGATCATATCTTCCTTTGAAGGTAGGAGGATGATTCCTCAGAAAAGTCTCTAACATACGGACCTCAGCATTCGCACCAGCATTAGCATTTGGTTGTTGCCCCACAGCTTGAGCCACAGCTTCCAATGCAGTAGCAATCGTAGCGTCGTTTCTTCCAGCCATCTTAGTTCTCTACATAGCATACAACAATCAGTATGACACATAACAATATATCAACTGATACTCGACACTACAAGACTCAACTACTTGGCCGGACGGACCAACCTGCTCTGATACCAATTGTAACACTCCGTTTTCCCAACATAAAAATTTCTTAAATAAATCAGAGTTTTCACATAACGGAATGTCACATTTCTCAAAAAAAAAAATCTCAAATATGAATAAATAACAATTTATTCTTCGAAAGTAGTCACCGTAATATTTCAAAACTTTGCAGCGGAATAAATTCAATAACATAGTAGTCTTGGCACGCAGGCCTCATCATAAAAACCTCATAAAAGTAATCCAACAACATATTCATGAAAAATCATAAAGATAATACGCAAGGAATAGAAAACATTAACAAGATTCCCATCCCATTACGTATCAGAGCACCTAAGACACAACCGAAGGAGATCGTCATACACTGCACCTATTCTTGATTACCTGCAAGTTACCCATACGAAGAGCAATATTTTCAAGCAGAAGGGGTGAGATTCACATAACAATAATATTAGGCATATAATTCAACAATTAAATCAAACAACGTAATATCAACATCATATCATAATAATTAAACATATAGCATCATAATCAACATCATCATCAACATCGTAATCAACTTCATGAACTCGACTTAACAACATGACAATGCACTCTAACTCGACTATGCAACTCTATCATCTTAATCATGCATGTGGTACCAATCCAGGGCATAAGCCCTCGTCGCTATTGAGCAAAAGCTCCAGGGCATAAGCCCTCATCTCTGTTGAGCAAAAGCTCCAGGGCATGAGCCCTGATCTTTAAATGAGTATGCATGGACTCAATCTCTTACAACTTCGACACCATGACACATCTTATATGACTCCAACAATTTGGAACAACATCTCACGTCATAGACCGACACATGCAGCTTTATTTAATGTAAACAGCAACATGGCAGCAATCAAAAATCACAGGATATAACAATATCAATGCAAACATCATCTCAAACATCACGTATACTTCACATATATTTCACATAATGCATATACGATTCGCAAATCAATGACAACAACATTCAATCATCATATAATAGCTTTACAGATCTTCATTAATAATGTAATTAACTTCCATTCCTACCCAAGGGTCAACTCACAACAGCCCGTGCGAAACAGATCGCAAACAAAGAAAACGTGACAGTCTGTCACAGCACAGCTCGTTATGGCGAGCTCTACAGCTCGCCTTGCGGGCGATTACAGGTCTCTCGCCATGGCGAGTTGGATTGCTCGCCTAGCGAAGCATTACGGGTCTCTCGCTATGGCGAGCTGGGTTGCTCGATTGCCTGGCGAGCGATGAAGGGATGCTCGCCGTGGCGAGCTACGATTCTCGCCTGGCGAACGATGACAGAACAGGGTACGGGATTACGAACTTTTTCACCAGAAATCCCAATTTTCTCCATGTTTAACCCCAAATTCGACTGAAACATTAGCTTTAAGGTTATTCTATGTTCTGTAAACAGTTTCCTACATCAATTCTACGATTTCCCATCATCTAATCATCAATTCTTCACTTTTAACCTAATTCTCAATTCCTCAAAAACTATCCATACACTTGTTAGATATAATCACATGAATTACAAGCTTAATAGAATTGTATGCTAGGCTCACCCTTACCTTAAGAATGCAGAAAATCGCAACTCTCTTGGTCTCTTCTCTCCTCTTGCCTTTTCTCTCTTTTTCTCCAAAAACATACGTACTGACAACTCTTGACCTAATTTCCTTATTTATACTCTCATCATATCTTATCTTGTTTACTCTTACTCCTACAAAACTCTCTAAAATCCCAAAACAACCCCACATCTTAATATTTATTTTATTTTCAAATCTTATTTTATTAAACAATAAAATAAGTCACCACATCGTATAAAATCACTAAAAGTCACATAAATCTTAATCCTCCACATCTCATAATATATATATATATATATATATATATATATATATCTAGACTCTTCAAATAATTAAATAATTAAAATAATTCAAAGTGGGCGTTACAACTCTCCCCAAATTATTACCATAAAAGGATGTTGCTTTTGACATTATTATCAATTAATTACACAATTTCAATCCATTAACGGCTATATAATTTACTTTTTAATATTGTTAATCAGTGTCGCACTAGTTAGCATTTCTCTTTTTGAAAATATTTTTAAAGCATTGTTTTTTTTTCTTCTTTTAATGAAATCAACCCAAAAACATTTATTTTAATAGTTTTAAAAAACTAAATATTAAAAATTATTTTATTTTTAAAAAAATTTAACATTTAAATAATTATACCTAGGTTTTTATTAAAAAAATAATTAATAATACCTAGATTTACATGTACTTTTGTAAGTAGAAAAAACAGAGCTACATTGATATAGTTTTTTAATTTGCTGTTGAAAAAAGCTACATTGACTTGTTAAAAGTGTTATCCCATATATAAAATGAGTAAGCAATTTAAACACTTAAATGATTAAGCTTTGTTATGTAACATGACAAACATAATGTAGCAGGTGCGAACGGTAGCGGTGCTTCTGAAAGCGATATTAATCGATTAAAAGAATTGGTTATTGATTTAGAATGTGAGGAAAATGATATTACAAAACAGCTGCAATCGTTGGAGTCTCGAGGCAAAAAGCGCAAGCGAGAAGTTGATGTATGGCTGAGAAGATTACAAGATATGAAAGGAAACCTCTCAAATGACACTTCTGATGTAAGTGAATTGATCGAAAATATGAAAAGACACAAGAAAGAGAAACCTATCATTTTGTCGACTGAATTTGTCGGGAGAGAATTAGACTCTAAGATCAAGACAGTATTTCACCTTCTAGATGATGACAAAGTGTTTGTTATTGGCATATGTGGAATGGGAGGAGTGGGAAAAACTTTACTTGCAACTCTTCTGGAGCATGAAGTAAAAAGGAAAGCAACTTTCAATGATGTGTTTTGGGTCTCTGTTTCTCATAATTATAGCATCTCAAAGTTGCAACATGATATAGCAAAAAGAATAGGCTTGAAGCTTGATGAAGATGATGAAAGAGTTAGAGCTGACAACTTGTCTTCGGCATTGAAGAAAAAGGGAAAATCAATTCTTATTTTGGATGATGTTTGGAAATATATTGATTTGCAGAAGGTAGGAATTCATCCAAAAGTGAATGGCATTAAAGTGATTCTAACAACTCGTTTGAAACATGTATGTCACCAGATGGATTGCCAGCCATATGCTATATTACCAATGTATCCTCTCAGCGCATGTGAAGGGTGGGAGTTATTTATGCTAAAACTCGAAGTTGATGGAACACCTAAGATACTTCCATATGAAATAGAAAATATTGCAAGATGTATTGTAAAGAGATTTAAGGGTTTACCACTTGCAATCAAGGTGATGGCTAGAACCATGAAAGGGATTAATGACATTCATCAATGGAAACATGCACTCAATAAACTTAAAAAATTTGAAATGGGACAAGAGCTGGAAGAAGAAGTATTCAATGTATTAAAACGTAGCTTTGATAATTTGATGGAAAAGAACTTGCAAAACTGTTTTTTGTATTTTGCATTATTATCTATTGATGATGATGGGGATGTGATTGTGTTTGAAAAATGTGAGTTGATCATGAAGCTAGTTGACAAAGGACATATAAATGGGAATATGTGTTTGGAAGAAATATTTGATGAGGGGAATGCCATATTGAATACGCTTGAAGCCCATTCTTTGATTAGTTGTACTGATGATTATTTGGAATGTACACATCCCTTGGTGAGAAATATGGCATGTTATATCTTGAAAGAGAATCCGAGGAATGCTATAGTGAAGTTCAATAAAAAACTGACTGAGATACCTTTCTCACATGGATGGGCAACTGATTTAAAGTTGGTTCATATGCGACTTTGTGATATAGAACAAATCTCGGAGGGCATGTCACCTAATTGTCCAAAATTGTCTACCTTGATTATAAATGATGTGTCCATTAGTCATATTCCAGAGAGTTTTTTCAGATATATGAATATTCTATCAATACTTGATCTATCCTACAATAAAAGGCTAGAAACACTGCCAAACTCTGTGAGTGAGTTGAGGTCTCTTGTTTCTTTAGTGCTCAAAGGATGTGGTTCATTGAAACATGTGCCCCCATTGGGAGAACTACAAGCATTGTCAAGATTGGTCATTTCATATACTTCCATTGAAAAAGAACCACGAGGCATGGAAAAACTACTCAATTTGAAATGGCTTGATCTATCATTTAACAGGAGTTTGAATGTGGATTTCGGGTCCTTTTCATTCAATTTGACTAAAATACAATACCTCGATCTCCAACATACTAATGCTTTGATTAAAGCTGAAGATATTCAAAGGATGAATATGTTGGAATGTTTTGCAGGCGCCTTTGACTGCCAAGATTACAATCAATACATGCAAAAAAATCTTGAAATGAGGTTTGGGCTCAAAACATATCATATCGGTTTAGCAAACGTATATGGTGAAAGTGTTTGGAGGTCTCCAGTTAATTTGAAAAGATTTGTTCCTAGTGATCCTACAACTAGAACTATACAATTTGGAGATTGTGAAAATTTCTCCCACATACTGCCTCAAGACCTTACATGTCTGTGTATAAACAATAATAATCATTGGGTTTGCTTATGTGATGCTCTATCATATAACACTTCTTCTTCTTTGAGGATAATTGAAACTTCTCATTGCAAACAACTGCAGAGCTCGTTTTGTTTATCTAGTTCTTGTTCCTTTTGCAGCAACATTATCAAACTTGAAGTTTTGGAGCTTAAAAGTTTGGAAAGGTTAACCGTTGTATGTAAAGATGTTGATGTTGGGCAATCTTTGTCACCAAGTGGCATATTCTCTTGTCTAAAACAATTTTATATTTTTAATTGCAATTTGATAGAGAAGTTGTTTACACCACAATTAGTTCAACAACTTCAAAGTCTGGAGAAATTATCGGTAAGAAATTGTGCTTCAATGAAAGAGATATTTGCAGAGAGTAACAGTGGTGACGGTGACAGTTCCAGCATTACACTTCCCAAGTTTGCCTTCTTGGAGTTGTTCTGTTTACCACAACTGAAGAGCGTGTGCAAAGGGATTATACGTTGTGGATCTTCACAACCGACATTGTTCATCGACTCATTATGTCCTAGCTTAGAAAGGCGCCCTACAGTAAAGCTCATGGATGGCGAGAACCCTTATTTTGGGATTTTTCCTTAAAAGGTTTAATGTCTGTTTGAATTTTGAGGCTGAACTTGTACAAAATATAAGTATTAGATTAACTACTTTTTAAGGGTTATATGTATTTTTAAGCATTCAAACCATAAAATTCAAATTTAATTCATGTTTTGTTCAAAAAAAAAATCTTTTTAATGAGATTTTTATAATATTTTTTTTTGACAAAATGAGATTTTTATAATATTATAAACATGATTGTGAAAAACAATTTAAAATTTGAAATGATACATATGAGTTAACTTAAAAGCAAAACAAAAAATGGTGATGAAAACAATAGTCTAATGTTTTACCAAACCTGGACGTAGAATTCTATCAATTTGAAGAACAAGATTATCCAAGCCTTGCACTTCATTTAGTCATGCAGACATAAGAAGTAACAACAATGACTTTAAATTTGCAATTAATTTACGCAAGTTGTGCGCAGAGAATACCGGTTTAAATAATTATTTTTTGCAATTGTGTGCCTTTTCCCATATATTATAATTTCCTTTCAGTCTCATAATTTGGTCTTGACTAATTCCTTTTTAACTTTTGTGGTTCATTTGCTTTTTTCTTCTATTAATTTTTCTCTAAAAATATTATAGTTGAAAACTGATCAAATATTTATCATTCTTGGATATAAAAAAATTACTTAATAAACCAGAGTCATATGCAGCCTTTTCTGCTTAGACTTGCTTCCACCCTCCTCAAAGGGGTTTCTCTTATCTAATATTATGGCTATGCAATTTTACATTCCTGAATAATAGGATATGGACCTACTAAAACATGATATGAGAATAAACAAATAATTGCTTCTCAATTAAAATTATGTTTGCATATCATAATTGCTTCTCAATTATACATTTGTTGTATCAATGTTGTTTTCTGCCTATTCAAGAGTCATTTTCATGACAATAATCAAAATAAACTAGCCACAGGAAGGTTACAAAGAGAAAACTCATAAAAATGTCAAATTGAAAGAGAATAGGCAATAATGAGAGTACTATGAAATGATGAATAAGAGCTGCTGATTCTGATTTCTGAGTGTGTATTCGTAAGCCTAAAGGTCACTAGTCTAGGATAATGTTTTTCTTCTATTCAACCATATTGTACTGAGCTTTTTCAGCTTAGACTACATCAAAACATTTCACAATCTGTTGACATTGGAATTGTCATATGTAAGATTGGCTGACTACATCAGTTGTCGGCTAACTGCTGAACCTAGCTACAAGTTCATTATACCAAGTCTTAAAGGACTTTGAGGCTATTATTAAGTCTTATTAGGGTCGTAGTAATGTTTATCCGAGAAAGAATCTCGACACACGCTCCATTTTGACCAAGTCCCCAAAAGATATTCATATGCTTATTGACTGTGTCAGAAATGAATGGGCGCGAAAGGAGGGGAGCTCGGATAAAGGTTGTTGCCCATGATCCTTGGAAAAGGGGGGATCTGACGGCCACATTCAAGATCAACCCCGGAGATGTTGCGCCTTTCACTAGGTCAGAGCCAATATTAATTTAATATTTCCATTTTTCAAATAAAAATCAATGATTTTAACATTATAATTATCTTATCACCTGTTTTTAAACATAGCTTTACAAGTAAGTTTCTTAGGTGCTCCTTAAAAAAAGCGCGTAGTATGTTCTACAGAACTATACACAGGTTTCAAGTGTATTAAACCGCAAAAGTGCGTCGTCTTTTAATAGTGATGATGTAGTCATGTAGACAAGGAAAGAAGATATTCCACCATTTGAGTTTACACACACATACATGGCTAATTTTTGGGTAGTTTTTGTTAAACAGTTTTTTATGGTTTATGTAATTATTAGATATAAATTATAATGTAAAATAATTTGAGCTACACAAGTCTAATTTCTATATCTTTGGAAAGTAGTCCTTAGTAAATCTTGTAATTGAGAAGCCCTTTATAAAATTTAATAACATTGCATATTTTAGAATCACAAAGAATAGAAACTCATTTAACAAACACTTACAACAGTACTAAACTTTTTAAACATAATATGAAAGTGCATTAATCAAAATAAGCTCAGCATGCTGTTTTCTTTCTGCGCAGAAAGAAAACATTGTACATTTTACAGCAGAATCACAAAGAACTCATTTAACAAACACATACAACAGTACTAAACTTTTTTCTAAGTTGCACAAACAATTTCACAGGAAAATAAATAAAAATACAACACAGAAATGCAATCACTTGTTATAGACCGGAAGCAACTCAACTCCAGGAAGCTCTGAATTGTGAGTTGACACATCATTGTCAATGCCACTTTGACCTTCAAAATAATTCTTGATCCTTTTGGGAATCATTTGACAGAGTTCTTTTCGATTCACATAGAACATTAGGGCAAAGACAAAGATCCACAATCCCAAATAAATCCAAGCAATCATTGGCGAAATCATCATCAAAGCTAAAACTGAAACAACACATCCAAGTAAAAGAATGACCATCATGAATGGAAGGTAACTCTTGATGTGAAGCTGTAATATTGTCACAAGCACCAAAGCAAGTAGTAAAGAAAAACCACGAAAACCAACGCCATCATTAGTAGAGATCTTCCGTCGTTTGTATTCATTGCTGCAAACCCAATGGTTGCAAACAATAGCACAAAATATTGGCTAAATAATTTTTCAACTTCGTTGAACCTAGAAAGGGTTGAATGAATTCAAGAAAAATAAAATGTTAGATATGGAGTTGATACTATTTAATGTTAGGAAAAAACAGAGTGTTACCGATAAACAGAAGAAATAGAGTAAATTAATGTTTTGTAGTGATTGAAAATTGAAATTATTTACCTAGTTGAATCTGATGAAGTTGAAGTTGCATTTGCAATTGTAGCTTCTAATTCTGCCATTGTTCTTGAAACTCAACTTTTGATTGATACAACACATTCTTCAATATTGCTTTTCTTATATAATAGTTTGTGTTTGGAATAGACTTGTCTCTTTGAAAGAAAAAACATGGAAAAAGAGGTATGACACAATTTGGATGAGAAAGTGACCCAACTCATTAAAACGTTTAATACGATTTTGTTTTATACGATACAATATTGTACTTCCCTCCCAAACAGCCAAAAAGATTGCCCCAACTCATTTTTATATTCTCCAAATATTGTTCTTTTGAAGAAAGAGGTATGAGTATGACACAATTGGGATGATGAGAGAGTGACCCATTGAAACGTTTAATACGAATTCGTTTTATACAGTTCTTTCTTTCGAGAGCAAAAAAAGATTGAACTTGTCAAACAAAATAGATTCCGTTCTTTCGTTCATTTTTATATTCTCAGTTTTTGTCTTTAATCTTTTTTTTTTTTTTTTTGGTAATACTGTCTTTAATCTTTTAAATGTTGACATTTTGCCAACTTGTACATTCGAGGCTTTGATATTTTCTTTTAGGGTTTAATGCATTTTCATCGGCCATCATTTGACTGAATCCCGGTTTATCAATGTAATTTTATTTTTTCTTTAGTTTCCAATATTGTAGTTTAAAGATTTTTTTATTGATAGATTTTTATGAAATTTTACATACAAAACTTATGATGTGGTAGATGTTAAACCAGAATTAGCCTAAATTTAACTTACCAAATAGATGAGGCCACAAAGTTTTTTTTTACCGGTCAAAATGATATATATTAACAAAAAATTATGTTATCTAGCACAAGGAGTGCTGAAAGAAGCAAAGAAGCAGAACAAAATTACAACATCTAATTCAAGAAATTAAAAAAGAGATAAACAACGGTCAGCCAATCCTCAAACAAACAAGGGGTTGCTGCCACCACATATGATAACCAAAAGGAAAGCATACATTTCTATCTTTCAACCATGAAACAGTAGTGATTTTTACCTTTTCCATCAGTTGCATAGCTGATTTGACATTATTATAAAACAATCGATAATTCCTTTCATTCTAAAGAACCCATATACAACAAAGCCAAATCATGTGTAGTAATGAACGACGAGAAATCTGCCCGCCTGAAGCATATCCACTAAATACACACCTAGCCAAGATTTCACAAGTTGCCAAAGAGAATCAAAAGTAGGACAATGTATTATTAGGTGTTCGGCTGTTTCATTTTGGCCACACCCTGCAACACACGATTGGGCATCAAGGGGAATAACACCGCGATGTTGTAAGTTGTCCTTTGTTGACAACCTATTGCGGAAGAGCCGCCACGCACGGATAGAAATCTTTAACGGAACATGTTTATGCCATGCCACAACTGAAACGACATCATGACCGTGCATCTCCTACTGCATGAGCATTTGATACACACCATGGATTGTATAGCCATCACCTTGAATCGGGTGCCATACCCAACTATCCGGACTAGAAACCTGTAAAGACACGTTAGAGAGTAAAAGTTTAACCTCCTCCACTAACTCCTTCTCCCACGCCAACAAGCGATGCCTCCACCCCCACCTAAAGCATACATCTCTCCCACCGTCAAGTCCTGATGAGTGGAAAAATAAAAAAACCTCCTAAATCTCCCCCTAAATGAGACCGATCCCACCTAGCAATCCATCCAAAAAAATGTGTTAAAACCACTACCTACCCTCTTCGTAATGTTCACTTCAAACCTGTAACACCCCGTTATCCTAACAACTAATTATTATATAAATAAATAAGTAAATCAGAGTTCAACAATAAACGGGAATGTCACACTGCTTTTCAAAATTTCATAAATAGATTTAAAATACTATTTATTAAACAACGTCAACAACATAAAATATTGCAGCGGAAAAATCTTTTTAAACGTTGCAACCACATCATATAAATCTGGCACAAAGGCCCCAACATAAGTAGTATTTAACATTTAATTTCAAAACAAACTCCAACAACATGCTTCAAAATTGATACATAAGGAATGAAAACACAACAACTAATTCCCATCCCGTTATGTATCAGAGTCCTAAGACACATGAGCCACCACTTCTACTATTCTGGATCACCTGCAAGTTACCCATACGAAGGGCAACATTTTCAAGCAGAAGGGGTGAGATTCACAAACAATAATAATAGAATTATAATTCATCAATTGAATCTAACACCCTAAATATCAACAAATACTTCAATATACTTATATATAAATTCATGGTTAACAACATTATCAACATATTCAAATTCAACCAACAACAACAACACAACAGCAGCTCAACCAACGACAACAACTATGCAATGACACAACGACGAATAACGACAATGCAACAATGCACATGCATGTGGTACCATTAACGCGTTTGAATGACAAGGCATTCCAGGGCATGAACCCTCAACATTTTGAATGGTTAAAGCATTCACAGGGCATGAGCCCTCTCCAATTGAACGACAAGGCGTTCCAGGACATAAGCCCTCAACAGTTGAATGATAAACATTCTAGGGCATGAGCCCTCAACAATATATGAGTATGCAATGAATTCAAAACTGTGTATATCTGCATACAACTCAACAACAGCAACGACAATTATTAACATGCATAACGAACTATGACATGCTCCCCAACTTAGTCAAATATGACACAACAATTCACACGGCAAAATTCACCAACATAGCACATATTCACATAAATAAATCCAATTCATCTATCAAGAAGTTTTTATAGGGTTTAGTGCATATACAGAGGTTATACAAATTAAAATAAACATTTTAGAATGCTCAGACGAATCCCCTAATGCACGAAACAAAAATCAAAAGGTGGCTGACAAAAGCCTTGCTCGCTTAAGCGAAGACCTTCTCGCTTAAGCGTGCGCCTTACAGAAAGGTTGGGTTCAGCTCGCTCATGGTTCGCTTGTGGCTCGCTCAAGCGACCTAAATGTCGATGGTTAGGAAATGTTCGCTTACGAGCTCGCTTGTGGCTCGCTCAAGCGACCTGACTCTAGAAAAAATCTGGGCAACTAGCTTGAATGCTTGCTTAAGCAACGGGTCGTTCGCTTAAGCGACCATTCATTTGGGTAGTGAAAAAGCTCTCGGATTTTCTAACCCTATCTCATTCAAAACCCAATTTTTAACCCCTGATTACCAAAAACGTGTTCTAACAGATGTTTACAGGTTCAACATACAACAATGCATAACAAAGAACACAAAAACAACATCAAACAGCAATTCAACTCATTTTCATCAATTGCCAATTCTCCAAAACCTAACCCCCAATCCCTCAATTCCAACTAACATCATGTTAAAATCAAAATCAAAATTAGACCACTATTATTATTGAGAGATAGTCTCACCCTTACCTTAATTCGATGAACAAAGCTCTACAGAAACAATTCTTCCTCTCTTGGCTCTTCCTTGCTTTTTCTCCCAAAAACTCACTGTACGTGTTTTTGTTTTTCTGACTTCTCTATCTCTAACTTAACTCCCCCCTTAATTCTTACTAACTCCCCTTAATTCCTTTAATTAAAAGTACCCCCCCCCCCCCTCCCCCCCCTCTTAAACTCCAAATAATTTCTATTCCTCACATTATTCTAATAAATATTAAAAATAAACCATTTAACAAAAATACACCACACCACAACATCAACAGTAATTATTTAAAATCATATAAAAAACTCTAAATAATTCAAAATAATTAAATAACAACTAGGGCGTTACAAAACCAACTCCCACCCTCAACACCTACTCCATCTTGAACTTTCACGATCTCTCACCACCATGTTGATCCCCTCATACCTCCATCATTATAGCACCCACTTTCCTCACCATAGCGAGAAGACAAGACCTTAAACCACAAACCATTCATATCCACTAAACACCTCCAACACCATTTACCTAAAAGAGCAATATTAAATTCCTTCAATCTCCTCCCCAAACCACCAACTTCATTACTCATGCAAATAGAGTTCCAGTCAACCCAAGCAATTTTCCTATTATCCTCACCCCCATCCCAGTTTTTTTTTATTAAAATAGATTCAATGGAAGAGATTATACCGAAGGGAGCTCTGAAAAAAGAAAGGGCATAGACAGGCAGTGAGGACATGAAGGATTTAAGGAGAATCAAGCGATCACCAAAATACAAATTTCTACTATTCCAGTCAGACTGTCTAGACTTTATTCGATCAATAACAGGTTCCCAAAAAATCAGATGTCTATCATCCCCACCAATAGGAATACCAAGATACAAAAATGGAAGTCTCCCAATTTTTCAAGATAAAACAGAGGCAACTTCATTCAACGAAGACTCGTCCACATTAATACCAACCAACATACTCTTATAATAATTTACCTTCAAACCAGACATATCCTCAAATAAATTAAGGATCACCTTCAAGGCTCGGACGTTTGCCTAACTCTTAGTGCCTAACAATATGGTATCATTTGCGAATTGTAAGTGAGATAGAACAGTAGTAGTATGCGCCCACACAATGTACCCAATAAACAAATTCAAATTTACCGCCTCAATCATCATGACATTCAAACCTTCAGCAACTATAAGAAAAAGAAAAGGGGAGAGCGGGTCACCTTGTCTCAACCCTTTCTTTAAGTGAAACTCTTCAGTATGGCTTCCATTAACCAAAATTGAAGCAGTTGTCGTACTAACACACTCCTTCATCCATTTTCGCCATAAAGTTTGAAAAGCCATCCTCCCCATAACATCATCTAAGTACCCCCAATCCACGGAGTCGTAAACCTTTTCAAAATCAACTTTAAGCAATAATAAGTCGTTTTTTTTTCATCTTATAGGCCTCGGCAACCACGTCATTAGCTATAAGGATGCCATCGAGAATTTGTCTATCCGTAACAAAGGCTGACTGAGACTCTGAAATAACAGTACCCATAACATGTCGCAAACAGTTAGCCAAGACCTTCGCCAAAATTTTGTACAAGCACCCCACCAAAGCAATTGGTCAAAAATCATTCAGCCGCTGAGGATTGTCAATCTTAGGAATTAAAGCAATAAAGGTACTATATATCCCTATAGAAAGACGACCATTGCGATGAAACTCTGAAATAAATATCATAGTTTCACTCTTCAAATCAAACCTAAAATCTTTTATAACACCAAAATGAATACCATCCAGTCCAGGACTCTTGAAGCTGTCACAGTCCGACACCGCAGCCTTCAGCTCCGCTTCACTAAACGGACATGTCAACATAGAACCTTCGGCGACTGATAATCGACAAAAGTGCAAGTTATCCACCCGAGGTCGTATGATATATGGCGCCAGAAAATGCTCACGAAAATGACTGTAAACCGCCTCCCTAACATTAGAAACCCCCTCCACTAGATTATCACCAACTAAAATGGATGAAATTGTATTTTTACGACGTCTTCCCGACATGATAGCATGAAAATATTTTGAATTTGCATCCCCTTCTCAGAGCCATAATAACCTTGATTGTTGCCACATGATGCTCGCATTTGTTCTGGATAAAGAATGAAGATCGTTTGTCATGGTATGTAACTCGGCTACCTCCACTTCTGATAAGACATTCACCTCTCCCCTCAACTCCAACACATCAATCTGAGATATTAAAGAGTTTATCATGCCTGGTAAATTCTTAGTATGTGTCGTATGCCAATCCTTAAGAGCCGATTTCAACTTCAGTTTTTCCTTCAACCCACAACCTCCCCATTCGTCCACATTGAAAGAATGCCACTAAGAACAAACAAATTGATGGTACCCTGGTAAATCCGCCCAACATTTTAGCAAACGGACCGGCCTTGGCCCCCAATTCTCCTTAGCAAACTGACAACATTTTAGACATACGAACAACAAAGAGGGGGAGGTGACAAAGAGAGGAGGTTTCGATGCATTAGAGGAAGATTCAACTGGACAAGCACAACAATTATTAACAACAATTTTACCATGACAGAAAGTACAGGCACAAATAGAAGAAGATGACGAGAGAAAGCGAACGATGTCTAGCACATCGATCTAATAACACTACCAAAGTAGCGGAGACATCGGCTCTAGGGTATCTAAGAAACCCTAAGCCGCGAGAGGAAGAGTGCACCACCGACTCTCAAAAAGTCATCACTGCCGGGGAATAAGATGTGATATTGTATAGTGAGGGACAAATTTTTTAAGGGTTAATAGTGCTTTATCCCTGTAATATAGGTCATTTCTGGTTTTTTCCCCTGTAAAATATATTTTTTGAATTTCATCCTTGTAATTTGGAGATGTAATTTGAGCAAATTTAGGTTTACCCCCTTTGTAATTTGAGCAAATTTTGGTTTAAGCCCTGTTAATTTAAGGAAATTTCGGTTTACCCCCTGCCATATCTTCGATTTTGTACAGTCAAAATTCATGAAGGTCCAAAATCAAAAATCTTCAAATTACAAGGACGAAATCCAAAAAAATATTTTACAGGGGATAAAATTAGAAATGACCTATATTACAAAGGAGTAAAATACTATTAACCCAAATTTTAATTTTGTCATATCCCTTGCTCTTCAATTTATTCGGTCCTTGAACACAATTTATGACCAAACATAATATAACAGAAATTGTCGTGTCCAGTCCCTAAATTTTCCACCGATCAAACATATCATTAGGTTTGCAACTTCATTCAAGCTAAAATGGGTCTGACAGTGACCCATTAAAATGTTTCTTTTGTTTTGTTTTGATAAGTACACATAAAAACGTTTTAAAAAATTTAAAATAAATGTTTTATACTACACTTTTCTTTTTATTTTTATAATACATGCCTGCCATTGAAAAAAAAACTTTTCTTTCTTTTTTGGTTAAAATACACTTTTTTTCTTAAACCACTAAGGTCAATATTAGAAATATGGAGTTAGTTTTTTTGTTTGTTTTGAAAAAAACAAAATTAAGTCATATCATTAATAAGAAAATGTTCAATACAAAAAAGAGAAATCTTAAAAGCATGAACCGGCCGCCTTAGCTAAAGAGTGAGCAACCATGTTCGTTTGTCGCTAAATAAACTTCACCTCAAAGTTTAAATGTATAGATAGTTGGTTCCTAATAACCGAAAGTAGCATATAAAATTCAGAAACTCTGCTACACTAAGACAATAGAGAATTCACAAGAGTACATGAATCCGACTAAAAAATGACATTCTGCCATCCTTTACTGCTAATAAACCTGATTGCCTCCACCAGGACTATTGCCTCCCCTTCCAAGACGTACACTTTCATTCTCTTCCACCTTGTTTCAAATATTGAATTAGTTATTGTTTGAAATATGGAGTTAAGTAAAGTTTAGTTTGTTGGTTAACATTTGTTATTAGATGGTTAATTGATTAATGTCTAACAAGCTCTATGTACTTAAAGTTTGTGTTTTTTAATGGCAAATGATGAAATAATTATGTATTCTATATTGAATCAATAGATTTATCTCTTTTTATAATTAGTTTTGTGAGTCAGGTGACATAAGATTGGAAGTTCTCTGAGTCTCCTCTTGATGTATGTCCTTTCTCCTAACTCATAAAAAAAGATAGGTAACTTTGTATTCTATATTATATTAATTGGTTTAGATATCTCTATCACCTTCACTAAATGGTAAGAACATAACCTAAAAATATGTAGTACAAAATTGAAAATAAAATTATAAAATAAAGAGAGTTGAGTATAATGTGTACAAAATTCGTATTAAACGTTCAACTGTGTCGGTGTCCGATAAAATATAAAATTTGTATTGAACTAGACCATTGACCCGTGCTCCGCACGGGTCCTACCGACTAAAACAAACACGAATAAGTTATACCGTGATTCAAAATCATAGTGTAATAATAAGTCAAATGATATAAATGTATATGTATTGCATTGATTGATAGTAGATTAGTCTTCATGGCATATAAAAGCAGGAAGAATTCTTCACATGTATTGAAGTGAGATGCTAAATAACGTATAGCTTACTAAATTATAAATTTTCTGCATATAATTATTCATAATATTATCGGTCTTTTAAGTTGAACAAATAACAACATTAATCATATAAAACTTAAATTAAGCTTAATTTCCAGCATATATTGTTGCATTGTTAAGATATATAGAATGACAGAAATAACGATATTCAAACTCAAGTTGTTCATATTACTTAAGTTGTACACATACATTGATTATAAATAATTTCTTTAAAGTAACTCATAATGGTCAATCTAAAAGAAATTATTTATAATTGATTGTTTAGTTGTTTATTTTACTCCATTACAATGTGGCAAACAAAACAGAATTACAACACCAAAACAACTCAAACTTAAGAAAAACGCATATTCCTATGCTTAAATTGAAAGAAACTTGAACACCTAAACTCAGCAAACTAAACCAACAGAGGTAAGTGTTGCCACAGAAGCAAGAGCTGCGCAATTATAAGACATCTCAAATTACTGCATCATTGTATTCAAGAGAGCCATTTACTCAGCACAATAATTGACATTTTAAATAATAACAATCCAATCAAAACAGTTGTAACCAAATGCCTCAATATATCTTTTAAATATGCAAAACCATCCAAATTGGTAAACATCATCATATGAAATATTCATTCATTTTCCAGCAAATACATTTATATTCAACCCTGAAAAATATAATACAACTATTAGATCTGAAAAAGCGTAATTAGTTGCTTGAATGTTCAAATCACCAATTTCAGATGATCTTGAACCTATGTTAGCAACAAATGAAGACTATAGCACAATTTTCCTAAACTTGTTGAAGTTCTTGCCTTTAAATGATTAGCAGATGGTCTTTATGTGCTTATAGCGTTTATCGAAATCAAGGAATGAATGTTGTTGGAATAATATTCAAGAGGATGTTTCACATATAATCTATCGGGCGACTTGGAAACTGTAAGATTGCAGTTGGGAAAACTTTAGGAATGCACAACATAATTCTGCAGCACATAATTACATAAATCGCAGGAACAATGCAGAAGAGCCTCAATGACACATACCTGATTTAGGCTATTTCAAAATTTACATAGACTGTGCTTTTTTTCCAGCAGCAGCAACAGAAGATTGGTTGTGCACCGGTGTTACGCGACCATCACGATTGTGCTTCTTTCAATGCTAATTGCAGAACTAATTGTTCTATCCCCATTCAAACTAATGTCATTGAGATCTTCTTAAATTTCCTCCACATCAGCTGCAACAACAAATTTAGATTATACGGTAAATCACTAAGAAGCTACAGACTAATTAACTCATCCTTAAATCATTATCATAATCACATATGCACAATTTAACACCCTTATTGAATTTATTTAATTCCACCCATTAAAAGCATTCAATATAGTCAAACTTGTGTCTCAACACACAAATTTTACCAGTTCATACTCAAAGAAGAGTATAGTATTTTAGTAGGTTAATTTGATTCCTTGAACATAATTTCATGCTCAAAAGAATAGTATAATATAGTATGATAGTAGGTTGATTCAATTCCTAATTATAGTTATTATTCTTGAGAGTATAGTAATACCACAGAGTAGCAAATATGCACAACAAATATAAAAGCAAATCCTTCACACTCTTTGAGTGTAGGCTCCAATCAAGTATCTGCAAGATAATATCAAAGAATGTTATAATTCCGAGCTCATGTAGTATATCACAACCAATATATATTCACAAAAAATTTAAGGATAATATCACAAAGTTATCACACAAATTATCCCACTATGAATCAATCAATTTTCCATTCTTTCTCATCAAAATCAACGCCAGTCAAAGTGTGATAGAAAATACACGGACCATTTATGCTTATATATGATGTGGGAATCAAACCAATCCATATTTTTAATATTATAACCATTAAGATTTAATTATAACGTAAAAACATAAATTAAATTTTAAAGCTTACCACACGTCGACGAATGAAGAACTCATTTGACAAAAATTGGAAATCTATAGTCAAAATTTAATTAAGCAATATTCGAAGATTATTGATCCACAATTGTAGTTATATGAGGGAATTCAACACCCTCAAGAAGCAAAAAATATGACTTATGGCAAGTCATCTAAAAAATTCCAATAAATTAAAAGGAATACTATATGCATCTAACTTTTGCATTAAAAACAAAGAGGTGACATGAGAAAAATTGCACGACTCAAGATTGAAAGAAATATGAACACTCACAATGTACAATACAACTGAAAAATAATAACCTTATTTAGATCAAAGCTCATGTCATGAATGTGGTTTGGTTTCTGAAAAATAATTATAACCTCAATTAGATCAAGTTATTTCAAAGTCCATGTCATCCCTAATGACATAATGAAATTGGAGAAAATACCTTTCCTTTTAACTTGGCTTTCCAGATCACCAGCTAGAACCGCAAAATCATCATCATCATTTGGGTTTATTCACTTCACCTGATACAACAACATCGCTTAAATCTTCATCATACATATATGCAAAAATTGATTTACCCAATTATAGCCAATCATGGAGGTATCAACAACTTTGAAAAAAAATTGAAAGAAGATTAAACAACCATGAGGTATACAGACGTTGTTGGATGGCTTAGAATTTCTTGAAGCCGTATTGCCAGATTCCACATAGTAAATCGTGTTTTAGTTCAATCTCTTCAAAATCGAGTTTATATTAAAAATGGCATAACACGACACATCCACCACAACCAAGAAGAACAAAAAACAAAAGTAAAAATATAAAATTAGAAATGGTGAAAGAAGGAACAAATCAAGCATATCAAAATTACCATAGGAGAAAGTAGTGAAAGGAGGTGACACCGTCGAAGAGGCATTCAATTTCGCTACAAAATGGATCTAATACCAGAAAACAAAGAAGTGAGGGGATGAAGAGATGGTAGGAAGGGTATAGTTGATTTTTCGGAGTGAGGGGATGACAGACATGGAAGAAGAAGTGAAAATAAAATATAATTTAGGGGAGATATCTCTATTAAGGCTTAATGGGAAGTTGGAAAAGGCTTCTTTGAATTGCATCCAGATGGGTGAGAATTGGCATTTGAAAAATGCATTGGGAGAAAAAAATCTTGGGATATGGAAGATCGAATTTATTGCCTGTTAGGTGGGTAGGAAGTGGCTTCTTAAACACTCTTTTAATGATAGCTTGGAGGGAAAATTTTGAGGGATTAGGGTTAAGCAATTGCCTAACCTAATAAGCTTTTAGAATAAGTATATGAACTGGATCAAAGGTTGATTTCAAATAATGATAATCTAGTTTAATTGTATTATGGGGACCACGGCTGCCCACTTCCTTTAAATTAAACAATTTATGGAAGACGCGTAATTCATGTGGCTTTTTATCTACTTGAGAATATAGACATAATTAATAACAAGAATTTGTTGCTGCTGTTTTCGAAGGACCTTCTTTTTGGTATATTCTTTTCTCTTCGGTTCTCTCTTTGTAATGAAATTTGGATTATGATCTATAATCTACTAAGCTATACAATTTGTTTTAATGATTTCTATTTTTATTTTATTGTTAGATATGAAAACTATTGGATTATGAGTGCTGTGAATGATCAGTTTAACTATGATTTTCCAAATTTATCTTGAATTTATCAGAAAGCTAAGTTTATTTGGGGAGGTTTTCAATTCTTTTTCTCCTGTTTTTGACGTCCATTATGTAGATATATATGAGATGATGATATCGGAGTATGATAGAGATAATTTGTTTGTACTCTCAAAACGTTTTTCTGATAGAAGAAAACCGAGAGAGAGGAAGAAGCTTTGAGAGTAACATTTTGACTAAAAACCCACACTATTCTTTTTCAAAGCCATTAAATTAAATGGATGTTAAGATTTGGGAGTAACAATAGTAACAAAACTAACCTTTTCTTTAACATTTACTATCTAGTAAAGCACGTATATAATTAAGATATATATCATATGCTAAATACAATTATTTGAATCTACCTTTGGATCTGTGTTTAGGAAAGATATTGATAATGGGTAGGAAAAAAAACGAGGACTGTCGGAAACACGTTACAGAAGTAGAAAATGGTCTTAAATGGATATGCAATTATTGCAATATTGAGTATAGTGGAGGTGCTTCAAGAATTGAAACACACCTGGGGTTGAATGGCAAAAGAGGAGGCATTAAGCGATGCTCCAAATATCCACTGGCTGCTAATGAAGGAGTTCATAATAACAACAATATGGCATCAACTTCAAGTAATCCACTGGAAGCTGTGATTAATAGAGTTGTTTATTCAACACAAGATCAAGGTAAATGAGAACCACTTTTTTACCAATATTTTTCTTATAAACACCTTTACTTTTCATATTCAATTCATGAGTTAGCTAGCATAGCATACAATAGAAAGTTAGTAAAGAACTTGTTTAAGTATGTCAATTAACATTCATCTATACTATATATATATATATATATATATATATATATATATATATATATATATATATATATGAAACTATCCCTTTCAGCACACTTTTATGTTAAAATTTTATTTCCAAAAATACCCTTAAGCATAAAAACAAGTAACACATGTAACAAATGAATAAGAATAAATTTAATTTAATTTAAGAAAAATAATTACACACAGTTCCTTATAAAATAACACGTGGATTACTAATTCATGTCACTAATCTTCGCCGTTAACCCTCTTTTACTTCCGTTAACCACCGATCAAACGCACAAAAATCTAGCACAAAACAAAAACTCATGTTACTTTTTTATCAGTCGTTTTTATGTTGTACATATGTGTTGTTCCCCTCAATTCCAACGCCAAAGATTGTCAAGTATTTTCATATCCCTTCCACAAAAAGCAGTATTTTCCATATTATTTTATTATTTTATTTTATTTTATTAATATAAGTTACTCTTCCTTATCCTTTGATCAATTGTAACAAACGTGAGCAAAAAATAATGTTAAAAATTGGGCTTTAAATCCTTTAAGAAAAAATTAGTAACAAACATGAGCAAACAATAATGTTAAAGATTGGACTTTAAATCCTCCAAAAAAAAATTAGTAACAAACGTGAGCAAAAAATAAGGTTAAAGATTGGACTTTAAATCCTCTAAAAAAAGATTAGTAACAAACGTCAACAAAAAATAATGTTAAACATTGGACTTTAAATCCTTCCAAAAAAAAAAATAGTAACAAACGTGAGCAAAAATATAATCTTAAAGATTTGACTTTAAATCCTAAAAAGAAAGATTAGTAACAAACGTGAGCAAAAAATATTGTTAAAGATTAGACTTTAAATTCTCTAAAAATAATATTAGTAACAAACGTGAGAAAAAATAATGTTAAAGATTAGACTTTAAATCTTCCAAAAAAAATTAGTAACAAACGTGAGCAAAAAATAAGGTTAAAGATTGAACATTAAATCCTCTAAAAAAATGATTAGTAACAAACGTGACCAAAAAATAATGTTAAAAGATTGAACTTTAAATCCTCAAAAAAAAAAAATTAGTAACAGACATGAGCAAAAAGTATTGTTAAAGATTGGACTTTAAATCCTCTAAAAAAAGATTAGTAACAAACGTGAGCAACAAATATTGTTAAAGATTGGACTTTAAGTTCTAAAAAAAAAGATTAGTAACAAACGTGAGCAAAAAATATTAATAAGTAGGGTTCTCACAGTTCATAGTTTGTTCCCACATTGTTTAGTTTTCCTCAACCTCTTTCATCCCTCTGCATCAGAATTCATAATTAACCTGTAAATTTTTTTCTTTTTCTTTCATGTTACAACTAATCAAAGTTGATTAATTTTATGGATTATTTGACTTTGCTGGTTTATAAGTGATTATGATTCAAATTGTTTATGATTAATTTTAAGGATTATTTGATTTTGCTGATTTATAATTGCTTACACAAACTATGATAGCGTGACTTTTTTTTTTATCTATACTATATATAAAAAAAACTACCCATTTCAGCATTTTTGGGTTGGATTTTTCTTTTCAAAAATTCCCTCAATTTTCAATTCAAATAACACATGTAACAAATAAATAAGAATAAATTTAAATATTAAAAAGATGTAACAAACACGATATGAATATGTGTATATCTGTTTTTTTTATTCCATTTATCATTTAAAAAGTATAACAAACTAGATGAGTATATTTATACTTACTTTTCATTATTCCAATCACACCCTTATACAACTTTTTCTATAATAAAGATTGTTGTTGACATTAAAAAAAAAACAACAAACATTTATATTTATATTTTTACTTTGAATCATAACTAAAATTGCAGATAAAAATACCGTTCATAATTTTCAAACGTTACTACTTACCCTAATAAAAAGAGCAGAAAGACGGACACGGACGGGCACGAAGTGTCCTTCTTTTGGCTAGTTACTAATAAGGGTAACAAGGGAGATAATATTAATATAACAATTAACATACTAACATGTGTCCGTCGGGCACGAAGTATCCGTCTTTTTGCTAGTTACTAATAAGGGTAACAAGGGAGATAATATTAATATAACAATTAACATACTAACCTTCTCCATTATTAAAAAAAATCCATTAATATTTGGTTAGTTAAGAATTAGTTAATGGTTCAATTAGTTAGTCTATTGTAGTTGTATAAATAAGAAAATCATGAACACAACTTACTATCTTTTTCAATATCTATCTTTCATTGAAAGTGGCTGAAGTGATTGGCACTCATACCAGAAGCTCGGTTAACCATCCAAATAATGTTGAAATCATGAATTTATCTGAAGGTACGGGTTCTAATTCAATATTTTTGAAAATAAAAAATAAAAAAGATTATTGCAATGAAGTGCAAATTTGGCACTCCCCTATTTGAAAATAAATGTCTTTCAAAGCTGTTGCATATATATTAAGGATGACAAAATGGATGGATTTGATGTTTCAATTTGGATTAATAGATCAAAATAATCTATTAATCCATTAACACTTCATTAAATTCTTTTAAAAATCCAATCAAATATATCCCATTAAACATTAAATTCATCAAATCCATCTACTAATAAAGCATATTTTTTTTCCAATTTTTTAAAGGGTCCTGCTAACCAGTGCCATAGGCACCGGTTAAGCTTACCATAAAAGGGAATTATTACCATAAAAGGATGTTGTTTTTGACATTATTATCAATTAACTAAACAATTTCAATGCATTAACTGCTATATAATTTCCTTTTTAATATTCTTAATCAGTGTCCTCGGGGCACTGGTTAGCATTTCCCTTTTTTAAAATATTTTTAAAACATTGTTTTGTTTTCTTCTTTTAATGAATTCAACCCAAAAACATTTATTTTAATAGTTTTAAAAAACTAAATATTAAAAAAAAAATATTAAATTTAACATTTAAATAATTATACCTAGGTTTTTATTAAAAAAAAATTAATAATACCTAGATTTACATATACTTTTGTAAGTAGAAAAAACAGAGCTACATTGATATATTTTTTTAATTTGCTGTTAAAAAAAGCTACATTGACTTGTTAAAAGTGTTATCCCATATATAAAACCAGTAAGCAATTTAAACACTTAAATGATTAAGCTTTGTTATGTAACATGACAAACATAATGTAGCAGGTGCGAACGGGAGCAGTGCTTCTGAAAGTGATATTAATCAATTAAAACAATTGGTTATTGATTTAGAATGTGAGGAAAATGATATTGCAAAACAACTGCAATCGTTGGAGTCTCGGGGAAAAAAGCGCAAGCGAGAAGTTGATGTATGGCTGAGAAGATTACAAGATATGAAAGAAAGTGCAAATGAGATGAATAACTTAGATGATATTCATGACATAAATTATTTGATCAATGATATGAAACGACACAAGGAAAAGAAGCCTCTCACTTTGTCGACTGATTTTGTCGGGCGAAAATTAGATAAGAATTTCCATAAAGTGTTGAAACTACTTGCTGATGATAAAGTCTTTGTCATTGGCATATATGGAATGGGAGGAGTAGGAAAAACTTTACTTGCAACTCTTGTGGAGAATGAAGTAAAAAGGAAAGAAACTTTTAAGGATGTGTTTTGGGTCACTGTTTCTCACAATTATAGCATCTCAAAATTGCAACATGATCTTGCAAAAAGAATAGGTGTGAAGCTTGACGAAGATGATGAAAGAATTAGAGCAAAAAACTTGACTTTGACATTGGAGAAAAAGGGAAAATCAATTCTTATTTTAGATGATGTTTGGAAATATATTGATTTGCAGAAGGTAGGAATTCATCCAAAAGTGAATGGCATTAAAGTGATTCTAACAACTCGTTTGAAACATGTATGTTACCAGATGGATTGTCACCCATATGCTATAATACAAATAGTTCCTCTCGGTTGTTACGATGAAGAATTTGAATCTGAATGTGAAGATAGTGATGAAGATGTAGAATGTGAAGATTGGAAACTATTTATGCTAAAACTTGGACATGATGGAACAGCTAGGACACTTCCATGTGAAATAAAAAAGATTGCAAGATGTATTGTAAATAGATTTAATGGTTTACCACTTGCAATCAAGGTGATGGCTAGAACAATGAAAGGGATTGATGACATTCATCAATGGAAGCATGCACTCAATAAACTTAAAAATTTGGAAATGGGACAAGAGCTGGAAGAAGAAGTATTCAATGTATTAAAACGTAGCTTTGATAATTTGATGGAAAAGAACTTGCAAAACTGTTTTTTGTATTGTGCATTATTATCTATTGATGATTATGGGAATCCGGCTATGTTTGAAAAATGTGAGTTTATCATGAAGCTAGTTGACAAAGGACATATAAATGGGAATATGTGTTTGGAAGAAATATTTGATGAGGGGAATGCCATATTGAATACGCTTGAAGCCCATTCTTTGATTAGTTGTACTGATCATTATTTGGAATGTACACATCCCTTGGTGAGAAATATGGCCTGTTATATATTGAAAGAGAGTCGGAGGAATGCTATAGTGAAGTTGAATGAGAAATTGACCGAGATACCTCTCTCCCACGGATGTGCAACTGATTTAGAGTTGGTTCATATTCGGCATCGTGATATAGAAGAAATCCCGGAGGGCATGTCACCTAATTGTCCAAAATTGTCTACCTTGATTATAACTTATGTGTCCATTAGTCATATTCCAGAGAGTTTTTTCAGATATATGAATATTCTATCAATACTTGATCTATCCTACAATAAAAGGCTAGAAACACTGCCAAACTCTGTGAGTGAGTTGAGGTCTCTTATTTCTTTACTGCTTGAAGGATGTGATTCATTGAAACATGTGCCCCCATTGGGAGAACTACAAGCATTGTCAAGATTGGTCATTTCAAATACTTCCATTGAAAAACTACGAGGCATGGAAAAACTACTCAATTTGAAATGGCTTGATCTATCATTTAACAGGAGTTTGAATGTGGATTTGGGGTCCTTTTCATCCAATTTGACTAAAATACAATACCTCGATCTCCAACATACTAATGCTTTGATTAAAGCTGAAGATATTCAAAGGATGAATATGTTGGAATGTTTTGCAGGCGCCTTTGACTGCCAAGATTACAATCAATACATGCAAAAAAATCTTGAAATGAGATTTGGGCTCAAAACATATCATATCGGTTTAGCAAACGGATATGCTGAAAGTGTTTGGAGGTATCCTGTTAATTTGAAAAGATTTGTTCCAGGTGATCCTACAACTAGAACTATACAAATAGAAGATTGTGAAAATTTCTCCCACATACTGCCTCAAAACCTTACACATCTGGGTATACATGGAAATAATCAGTGTGTTTGCTTATGTGATGCTCTTTCATATAAAACTTCTTCTTCTTTGAGGAGAATTGGAACTTATGAATGCCAAATATTGGAGAGCTTGTTTTGTTTATCAGGTTCTTGTTCCTTTTGCACCAAGATTCACAGCCTTGAAGTTTTGATACTTGAAAGTTTGGAAAGCTTAACCGTTCTCTGTAAAGTAGATGTTGATGTTGGGCAATCTTTGTCACCAAGTGGCATATTCTCTTGTCTAAAACAATTTTCTATTTCTTTTTGCAATTCGATAGAGAAGTTGTTTACACCACAACTAGTTCAACAACTTCAAAGTCTGGAGAAAATAAGGGTAGTGAGTTGTGATTCAATGAAAGAGATATTTGCAGAGAGTAACAGTGGTGACGGTGACAGTTCCAGCATTACACTTCCCAAGTTTGCTTTCTTGGAGTTGAACTATTTGCCACAACTGAAGACCGTGTGCAAAGGGATTATACGTTGTGGATCTTCAAAACCGACATTGGGCATCAACTTCTTTTCATGTCCTGGCTTAGAAAGGCAACCTACAGTAAAGCTCATAGATGGCGAGAACCCTTTTGGGATTTTTCCTTAAAAGGTTTAATGTCTGTTTGAATTTTGAGGCTGAACTTGTACAAAATATAAGTATTAGATTAACTACTTTTTAAGGGTTATATGTATTTTTAAGCATTCAAACCATAAAATTCAAATTTAATTCATGTTTTGTTAAAAAAAAATCTTTTTAATGAGATTTTTATAATATTATATACATGATTGTGAAAAACAATTTAAAATTTCAAATGATACACATGAGTTAACTTAAAAGCAGAACCAAAAATGGTGATGAAAACAATAGTGTAATGTTTTACCACACCTGGAGGTAGAATTCTATCAATTTGAAGAACAAGATTATCCAAGCCTTGCACTTCATTTAGTCATGCAGATGTAAGAAGTAACAACAATCACTTTAAATTTGCAATTAATTTACGCAAGTTGTGCACCGAGAATACCGGTTTACATATTTTTTTTTTTGCAATTGTGTGCCTTTTCCCCTATATTCTAATTTCCTTTCAGTCTCATAATTTGGTCTTGACTAACTCCTTTTTAACTTTTGTGGTTCATTTGCTTTTTTCTTCTATTAATTTTTCTCTAAAAATATTATAGTTGAAAACTGATCAAATATTTATCATTCTTGGATATAAAAAAATTACTTAATAAACCAGAGTCATATGCTGCCTTTTCTGCTTAGACTTGCTTCCACCCTCCTCAAAGGGGTTTCTCTTATCTAATATTATGGCTATGCAATTTTACATTCCTGAATAATAGGATATGGACCTACTAAAACATGATATGAGAATAAACAAATAATTGCTTCTCAATTAAAATTATGTTTGCATATCATAATTGCTTCTCAATTATACATTTGTTGTATCAATGTTGTTTTCTGCCTATTCAAGAGTCATTTTCATGACAATAATCAAAATAAACTAGCCACAGGAAGGTTACAAAGAGAAAACTCATAAAAATGTCACTGATTCTGATTTCTGAGTGTGTATTCGTAAGCCTAAAGGTCACTAGTCTAGGATAATGTTTTTCTTCTATTCAACCATATTGTACTGAGCTTTTTCAGCTTAGACTACATCAAAACATTTCACAATCTGTTGACATTGGAATTGTCATATGTAAGATTGGCTGACTACATCAGTTGTCGGCTAACTGCTGAACGTAGCTACAGAGTTCATTATACCAAGTCTTAAAGGACCTTGAGGCTATTATTAAGTCCTATTAGGGTCGTAGTAATGTTTATCCGAGAAAGAATCTCGACACACGCTCCATTTTGACCAAGTCCCCAAAAGATATTCATATGCTTATTGACTGTGTCAGAAATGAATGGGCGCGGAAGGAGGGGAGCTCGGATAAAGGTTGTTGCCCATGATCCTTGGAAAAGGGGGATCTGACGGCCACATTCAAGATCAACCCCGGAGATGTTGCGCTTTCACTAGGTCAGAGCCAATATTAATTTAATACTAGTATGGAAACCCATGTCAAGCACTAGAGTTTCGTCAAATTTAATATATTTAGTGAAGATGTGGTATCATGCACATTTGTGTGGTCGCTTTGTGTTCAATGAGTCAATCCACATCAGTATTGGCTCTCCCATACGGTCCAACAACAATATCATAACCCAGTTCAACTTTGTGGGGAAAACAATAGTAGTTTTTGGTGATAGATTACAGATGCAGAGAGTCTCATACTTGAGAGAAAGAGGCTAATGTGAGTGTGATTTAAAGTTCCATATTGGATGTAATAGTAGATACTAAACAACATATAAGTGATATGACCCATATATTAATGACTTAAGATTTAGGGTGAAGATGTGGTGTCAAACTCACTTGTGTGGTTTCTTTTAATCTAACGTGATGATCAAACTCAATATAGGATCCCCCGAAACTCACAACATTATTATGTACTGTTTTTTAAGTTATTGGAAGTCATTTATTTAATTTTGGCTACAGTTTTGGTCATCCTATTTTCCCTCACTCAGATAATTTGTCCCTCGATTTCAAAATCACATAGTTTTAGTCCCTCTTTTAGATATTTAAACTTAAACATAGTGATATGTCATGTTTAAATTGAAACTTATAGAGAGTTTTCAGGTGATTTACATTGGCATTGATCATTTTACATCATCAGATTGTATGCCATGTCATTTAAAATATGTCCATCAGTGTCTTTTAGTCTTAAAATAGGGGAAAGAGACAAAAACTGAGTGATTTTAAAATAAACAGACCAATTTCGCGAGTTATTGAAAATATGGGATAAAAACTACAATTAAGTCTTTAATTTTTCAATTTCAAATTTTAGTTTTTGGACACTATTCTCTTTCTTGTGATTTTTTTTTTCCATTAACCTCTGTTATTTCAAATTTATTTTCTTTTGGTCGATGGTGTCAAATGATAATGGAAAATTGAAGATGTGTTATGCTAGGTTGATAAATACATGTCTATTACATATTTAATATTATGTGGCATTTTTGACAAAAATAAAATAGAATTATGTGGCATATTTTAATTGAATCTAATTTTTTTGGTAAAATGATTATCCAAAAATCTCCAACTCCTTCAATAAACTCCTAAATTTATCAACAACTCACACTATTTCATATACTCTCACAAACAAAATACACAATACTTTTCCTTTAGCTTCTCTCATATTAAAATTCCATTTTGGTATCCTTGTTTTTCCTTCTAATTTCCTTTCCCCCTTCTCATGTAAGAAAGGAACATAAACCTCTTGCAATGAAACCATCACCAACTAACTTTTTTAAACATATTGCATCTTCCTTTGATCATATTTCCACTATATCATGTAATTATGGACACAAAAAGTTGTAAATTTGAATAAGAGGTGTTAATGTGTCAAGTGTGAGTTAAAAATTTATATTGAATGGAAGGGTAGATTTTGAACAACATATAAGTGAGATGGAAGGATATCAACTTCACTTGCGTATTGTCTCTTAGTCTAATGTGGCGATAAAACTCAGTATGATCCCTTGGAAGTTCCGAAATTAAGATGAATTGTTTTGTTAGTTTTTAGATCTCATTTATTTAATTTTTGTATTTTAAATTTGTTATTGGATAGCATTTGTTTTCATGCTTTTTTTATTCAACCTCCCTTATTTCAAATTCATTCACTTTTGGTCTTTGTTAGAACTTCATAATGGAAAAATGCATATGTGTTCTGCTAAGTTGACAAAATACATGCTTATCTGAAATTTTAAATTGGTGTTGCAATTTTTTAATTCAGTCTAATTTGTGGTATATTAATTACTCCAAATTCTTCAACAAACCTACAAAATTACCGGCAACGAACAATATTTCATATACTCCCACGGTCAAAGCACACACTTCTTATTTTTTTCCTAACCATTTCTCTCAAGTTAAAATTTCTTCATCATCTTATTTCTTTTTCTGGTTTAGTTTCTTTATACTCATGAATGAGAGGATATAGTAACATCTCTTCGTAAAATCACCGTCAATCTATCTTTTTATTACCATGTTTTGACTTAATATGACTTTATTTGGTTATGTTACCAGATTACAGATGTAGAGAGTCTCACATTTAAGAGAAAAGTTAATTTGTCATATATGAGTGAGTAGGTGGTAAGAAAAATATAAGTGAGATAACTTATATACATAATGCTTTAAAGTTTTAAATGAACATGTGGTGTTTGTCTCATTTTTATGGGTTCTCTTAAAGTAATGTGATTGTTCAACTCAGTTTATGCTCCCCTGAAAATCACAACATTGTGATAAATTATTTTGTTAGTTTTAGATGTCCTTTGTTTAAATTTTTATCTAAAATTTTTGTTTTTGGATGACATTCACTTTTATGCTATTTTTTTAGTCAATCTTTATTATTTTATAGATTATAAAATTGAAAACGCGTTATGCTGAGTTGACAAAATAAATGTTGAATGCTAGCAACACTCACTTTTGCATACTCTCTTTAGAACTCACTATTTTATTAGTTGAAATCAATGTATGTCTCACCACTTTATGCGAGTTCTATTTCCAAAGTATAGATCTGCAATGATTTAAACCAATAAAAGGTGAGTATTAGAGAGAGTGTTCAAAAGATAGTGTGATTGCTATTAACATAACATGATATTCCAACCAATTGTATGCTTCCTTTGTAGACTAAACATTATGATAAACTATTTTGTCGGTGGTTGAATGACATTTGCTATTTTTTGTAGAGTTAATTAACTAAAAGGTCTATAAATATCAAGAATTTCATTTTTAATTTCTAAAAAAATAAATTCCACATTTTGGTCCTTGTAAAAAAATTTCGTCAGCATTTTTAGTCACTGTAAAATTTTCCGTCAACAATTTTGGTCCACACAAAGTGCAAAGAAAAATGTTACAACGATTACAAATGTGATTTATTTATAGGGACTAAAAAAAATCATATTTATATGGAATATTTATTTAACTGACCTTTTTTCTGTAAAACTTTGTTGTTGGATGCCATTGGCTTTCATTGTATTTTTGTATTCAACCTCTACCAATTCAAACTCCTTCACTTCTAGTGCTTGAGGATGTGACAATGGAAAATGCAGATGAGTGATGATGAGTTTACAAAATACATGTTTATTAGACATTTTAAAATGATGCGATGTTTTTTTCAATGAAGTCATACTCTTTGGTAATAGTAACCAAAAAATATTCAACTTCTTCAGCAAAACCATATAATTACCGGTAACCCAAACTATTGTATACTCTCACTGATAAAACAAAGTACATATTTTCCTCTTATTGTTTCCCTCATGTTCAAATTATTATTTTATCTTCTTTACTTTTCTAATTTATTTTCTAACTTCTCATGAAATAAAAGAACATAAACCTCCATCCATTAAATCACCATCAACCGACCATTTTTACCATGAAATGACTTCATATGATTTTATTTGGCTATGTTACAAAATCACTGATTCGAAGAGTCTAATACGTAAAGGAAGAGATGTTAATATGTGTTATATTAGTTAAAGTTTCAGATTGGATGCAATATTAGAAAGTGGAAAACATATAAGTGAGATGACTCTTATATCTAATGCCTTTAGAATTTGGATGAAGGTGTGATATTAATCTAACTTGTGCAATTTCTCTTAGTCTAATGTGATTATACCACTCAAGTTAGGCTCATGTGGAAGTCCTATCACTACGATGAATTGTTTTCTTCATTTTTTGATGTCATTCGCTTAATCCTTGCTTTCTCATGAAAGAAAGGGAAAAAAACTCTTGTATGAAACCACCACAAACCAATATTTTTTAGCATGTTGTGCATCCTTCTGGCCTTATTTGACTATGTCTCTATATCATAGTCGCAGAGAATCTCACACTTAAAGGAGAGATGTTAACATGTTAAGTATGAGTTAAAGTTCTACGCTGAATACAAAAGTATATGTTGAACAAAATATAAATGAGATGGATGATATATCTGATGACTTAATGATTTGGTTCAATATGTAGTGTCATTTTTTCAATCCCTTAAAAAACCTACCACCAACTTTTGGAAAATAAGTTTTACGGATTAATGTCAATCAGCAAGAATAATTAAACCATTAATTTATTTAAGTAAAAAATCAAGATGAAAGATGTTTTAGGTATAATGTTTCATTTGTCATGATTAATTTGAAATAAAAATCCATTTTTTGGTTCATTGCAATTTTCCAACTCTAAAGGTTTAGTTTAGTAGTAAAAGAACAAACTTTGAATTTAGAGATTCCGAGTTTTGAGCTCTGCTAGCATCCTTGAAGATATGTAGATATATTTGTGAGAGTTCTTTTATCTCTAAGGTCTTCCGTACACTGCACAAAATTATCACTTTTTATCTCTAACATATTTTTTTAGAGAATAAGTAGGTGTTTAGGGTACATTATGCAATGTCTCTACCATTTAGAGAAAATATAATTAATCATTTACTAAATAGTTTAAATTTTTTGAAAATAAGTGCATCTAATGTCATATTAAGTAATCATTCATTATTTTTTTTTTAAAGAAGTAATCATTCATTATTGGTTTATGGTTTTAAAGAATCATATTCAATTACCTACCTGAATTAAGGAACATATCAAAGAATCAAGCAAGGATCACCCTCAATAATCCATTATAATAATGGTCTGCAGTCATTCAATATATTTTTTCTTTTGAAAGAGTTTGTAATATTGTTTCATGCCTATAAACAATTGGATATCGACATGCATTTTTACGGTTTCCATTTTTTAAGATTTGTTTTACGTTTTGCTAAAAAAAAAGGTTCCTTTTACATTACCGCAAAGAAATTTATTTTATGACTTAAATAACAAATTAAAATACTGGTTAAAAAAGTTGTAGACAATGAAGGTTTGCTCGGTTAAAAAGAAGTGGATTCATGTGACTCTTTAAACCTTGATGTCTTCTATGATGAGTCATAAGAGCTTACTCACCCTAAATTTTCTAAAAAAAAATAAGTATTATTATGTGCATGAAAATATGTTTCTAAAAAATATAACTATTTAGCTGTTGAATAAAAATATTGATCTAATACAGTTAGAAAATGGATCCAAAAAATTGAATCTTACAAATAGAAATATGTGTCGAAAATATGGGTCTAATAAAATAATTGATCTAACTCCTTAAAAAAAACATCTAACACAATGTATATACATTGCAAGATTTTAACTTTAACTAACAACACAATAACTACAATGATTTAGTCTCGCTTAATCACCAAAAAAAAAAAATTTAGTCTCGCTTAACAACAACAAATGCATTCCATTGTTCTGCATACTGATTAAACAATGGATCTTTGAATTTGAATATGCAAAAAGAAAATTGAAATTAAAATTATTAGTAAATTCGAGTTAAAAACAAAAATGATAATGACACGACTCAGATCAATATGAATAATCCATTGTATATTTTAAAAAAAATGACTAACCCATCGTAATCCAACTTGTTTGTGACGATCTTTGTTAGATTATTGTTTCTCCTATAAGTACATGGGGAAAAAAAGCTTAGTGAAGAAATGCTTAAAACCATATTAGTATATATAGAACAATACAACATAAGAATTGTAGTTCTAATTAATTAAAATGAGGAATCAGTGGGTTATGAATAATTGACTTTTGTCTATGCAAGTGTACCTAGACAGATTATATTGTATGATTAGTGATGTATGCGTTTTTGCCTATTTTAAGATAATCTTCTATATTTGCTTTTCAATTAGAAAAAAAATCAATTGACTTTAATTCCATTGATTTCTGATTCAATTCAAAGAAATATGTTTTTGGTGTAGTATAAACGTGTTCAATAAGCTCCATGATACTAATTTTAAAATGATCATTTTTAAGAAATTAATGATAGTAGGATAAATAACCTGCGACGTGTACTTTTCATTTTTTTGCATGCTAAATGTTTATAATAAAGATAAAGATTAAGATAAAAATTAGATATTATTTAATTTTTTTTATTGATTTTTCATATGGTCTCTCTTTTAGTCCTATCATTATTTATAAACAGTGTATTTTTAGATAGATATTTATTAATTTTTCGTTGTTCGAATAACATTACTTTACAAAAAATGTACTAATAAAAAAGATAAAATCAAATGTTACACACGAAGAGAAATTATCACTACCACGTAACAAAATATGCTTTTAATGTAATCATTGATCCAACAAAATTGTCCCTCAAATATGAAGAATCAAAAACTATGGAGAGATGTGATACACCACTTCATGTTCCATAATTTACAGAATTTACAGGTTTTGCTGGAGCTAATATCTTTCTTTTTCATTCATGTAATATTTAAGAAATGAGTGCAACAACATGGTTACGCCAACTTTGCTTTGGCATCATCAAACAACTAAAGAATGAGGAAGCAACTAATATGAATAACAAACCCGTGAAGAAGATTGAATAAACAAAAGAGGAATTTTAGAAGAATTTTAAAAATTAAGAATGAATTTTGAAATGGTGTGAAAATGTTGAAAGTTAGAAGCAATATTTATAGCAAACAAATCAATTAAATAACATCAATTACCCGTTTAATTTTCTGATATGATAAATGAAATATTCGATACATTTATGAATTTCTTACCCACTAAGAATTGAAAATGTGTGCTTTTATTGTACTATCAAATAAAATTGTTTGAGAGAATTTTTTTTTTTTGAGGGAGTGGGTGAATTTTTTTATTAGTAACCATATTAGTAACCATTCAAATTGACAATGACTGAGACGATGATAGAAAAATCCAAAAAAAATTAGATTGGTTAAGATAATATGTAAAATTATAGCTCAAAGAAAAAATATTATGCTAAATTGAAAATGTAAATGTGCATGTATGATTTTTTTCTCGGTAAATCAAAACAATAATTCAATTTTTTTTTCAATATCGATGTCTTTTATCTATATGATTCAATATCAACCACATTATATTGTTTTCCTCTTAATTCCAGAATCAAACATTAGCTATATGATTTTTTCAAATACCCATAATTTCTATATTAAAAACAAAATTTAAAGAATCAAATTAATAAGGATTGTCTTGCAACATGGACATGATTACATGTACATTAACTTGTCACATACTTCATAGGTGTACACATTTTTATGACATGGAGAAACATTCAATGCTCTTTAGAATTTGAAGGTGACATGTGTACTCTTCAAAAAAATTAAGGTAAATGTTTATAATAGAGATAGAGATAGAGATAGAGATTAAGGGAATTAATCAAATAGGAAAAATTAAGGGAATTAAATAGGATTTAAGAAATCACGGTTAGGTTTATGAGGAGGGAAATTAGGAATTCACGGTTAGGTTTAGGAGGAAGGAAATATGCCAGGAAGTTTAGGTTAAAAATAGGGCAACAGAGATTAGGTTTAGGAATTAGGTTTAGGAATAAGAGATTACAAACAGAATACCCTAATTTTCATGCAAACTCGGCTACCCTAAATAATTTGTTAGGAACCATAAGCTGCATTAATTTTTTATGTTTAATGTTAGGAACCATAAACTGCATTAATTTTTTTATGTTTAACTATAAAAGTAATAAATAAAATTGACGCGTGCAACAATATAATTTTGTATTCTTTTTATCTTTTTTCTTTATAATTTTTTTTATTATCATTTGATTGTAATATTGTAACTTCAATAATCTAATTTGTGTTTATTGATCGACCCACAATCTTACGGGTTAAAGATTATTTCTTGGTCTCTATTATAATCGAGAATACTTGTGCGTCGCATGGGTCAAAAGTCTAGTACTAATTAATAGTAATCAATTCCAAACAATAGGTTCTTTTCCTATGTAACTCAAGTGGTACCAGCTAACCCAAACACCACGTGCCATCAAAACCTTTCCTATACTCGTTCTTTTCCCGAAACTTTTCCTATGTAATCAGGGGCGGATCCACCATGAGGTATGGTGTGGCAAGTGCCACACCAGATTATTATCCATTTTTTAATAGGTATATATACCTATTATAGTTTAGAGAGATATAATAAATATCATATTGCGCAAGCTTAATGATCATATCAAGTGTGTCTAAGTTGTAAGCGCTAGCAACTATTTTCATCATTGTCATTCATCATTGTCACTAGTTCGATTCCCCTTTTTTGCTAGCAGTGAACTTGCGCTGCCTTGCTCTTCATATGTCCTACTTTTTGTTTTATCAAATAAATACAATCTTTTTCTTGACCAAAAAATAATACAATCCTATTCTCTTTATTTATTTTTTGGTGGAATCTTTCTTTTTATTTAAAATATCCTTAAATAATATTATATTTTTTATTAAACTAAAATATATTTTATTCTTTTTATTATACTTGATTATAAATATACATTTTTTTAATGTGATGAATTATTTATAAAATGTGTTTGTTATTGATGATTTTAAGTTATTTGAAGTGCGTAGAGAATTAATTTAAGGCTTTTAGTTCAAATTTTTTGATAATTAACATCATGTTTATTACAACTTAAATTTTGTGTTTCTATCTTATAGTTTTAGTTTATTTTAGTGACCCACGTAAAAAAAAATCATGACTCCGTCATCGTTTTATGTCAAGACACTAATAACATTTGGCATGTTTATGGCTTTGTTCACTTCATGATTTGAAATGAATTTTTATTATTGCATTTTGGATCTCTCTAATTGTGTTTGTTTAGAATTTTGGGTTTCACTAATTATGACGGAAGAACTTATTTCTTTAATTGTATTTTCGTCTATAGACAATTATTATAGTAAATGTATTGAATCAAACAATGTTATTTATTATTTTTTGTATAATTTAATTCATAAAGTCTTTCATATTTTTTCCACACCAAAATACAATGTCTAGATCCTCCCCTATATGTAACTCAAGTGGTACTAGCTAACCCAAACATCACGTGCCATCAAAACCTTTCCTATACTCGTTCTTTTCCCGAAACTTTTCAGTGACATTAAGGGTGTGTTTGTTTCAAGTTATAATTAATATTCCTGGGAATAAAATCATAAAAACATACATGCCTATGTTTGTTATAAGTTTACTAAATTTTAAATTTTATTCCCGTGTATAAAATATTCTTAGAAATAGAAAAAATTTCCCAAAGAAAATGCTGAGAATAAAGTTCCCACGAAGATGGGAATAAATTCTTGTATAATTACCTATTATAATCCATATTTTTATGGTTCCTTAGAATATTATAATGTCAAACAAACATCTTTTTCCTAAATCCCTTGGAATAAAATTTTCATCTTTATATTCCAAAAAATTTTATTCTTAGAAATAAATTTGGTAAACTTGAAACAAACACACCGTAGATAAATGGCCTGTAACAAAAGTAGAGTTAATGGACTCGGGTTAGGGTAAGAAGATGGTCTTTTAAAGCCCAAATTACCCTTCATCTTCAACCTATCAATAAAGTGACTGCAGACTACAGAAACAGGAACAACAAAACATCTAAGGAAACAAGAAAATCTCATCTCAGAGGTTAGAATGCAGTTCTTGGGCATGGCTCGTTGTTTTCACCGAATTCAGGTGCGAATTCTTGCGAACGAATTCTTAAAAGAACTGGAATCGGTTCGCACGAACCAATTCACGGTTCCCTCAGAGTTGTTGCTGAAGTAGGTGTTCTAAAAAAAGTGAATTTCTTAGGTGATAGTTTTGCCATCTATTGTAATTCTATCCAACTTAAGAGATTAATTTTTACATTGAAGATATCCTAATTCCTAATCCCACAAAAAGTACCAAAACCATTTTACTTGTGTTCTATGTTGTATAGAAGGGTTTCAAATGTATTAAACCCCAAAAGCGTGTCGTCTTTTTCAAATGATAAACAAGTACTAGCTATTAATGTAAAAGTGAGTTTACACACACATACATGGCTAATATTTGGCTACTTTTACATCGTTAAACAATCAAAAACCAAATGTATGTTTAAAGAATGAATACACGTGAAAACATATTTATACAATCAAACATAATTTGAGCTACACACATACATGGCTATATAAATTGTCATGGGTTGCAAGGCCGAATATATTGGCATTTTAGTGACCTCTTCCACCCATTTGGAGGAGAGGAGTAGCAGTCTTGAAGTTTTAGTGACTGATAAGAATGCATTGGAGAGGAAAAGAGTGTCTCAATTCTCAAATCTTTGAAAGCAAAAATTGATTTTTTTTTTTTTTAGTTCTCTTCTAAAGTCTTTAGTGAATCTTGAATTGTAATTCCCTTTATAAAATTTTATAACTATACTATATTTTATTAGTTTTATATAAAAATAGTAGGCTAAAGTGCATGTTTGACCCCTATCTTTCAAAAGGTTGCGATTTTGGTCCCCTATGAAAAAAATGACAAAATTGATCCCTTATGTTTAGGGAAATATGCTCTTTTGACCCCCTAACATAAGAGAAATATGATCTTTTGACCCCTTATCTTCTCAAAAAACTGCGATTATGACCCTTTTTTGGGACACGTGGCGCCTTCTCAGCAATTTTGGAATGAAAGGGGCCAAAATTGTAATTTTTTAAATAGGGGGCCAAAATCACAACTTTTTGAAACTTAAGGGGTGAAAAGTGCACATTAGCCAAAATAGTATGACAAACACATACTCCCTCCATTTTTAAATATAAGAAAAATTTATTTTTTAGATTCATCCATTTAATGATGTATGTGAAATATAATATGAACCACATACATTATTAAATAAATGAACCTAAAAAATCAATTTTCCTTATATTTAAAAACGGAGGAAGTACAAACAATACTGAACATTGCACATTTTAGAATCCCAAACAATAGAAACTCATTTAACAAACACAACAGTACTAAACTTTTTAAACATAATATTTTGACATAATACGAAAGTACATTGATCAAAATAAGCTCAGCAGAAAGAAAACATTGTACATTTTACAGCAGAATCACAAAGAACTCATTTAACAAACACATACAACAGTACTAAAAAAAATTCTAAGTTGCACAAACAATTTCACAAGATAATAAATATAAAAAAATACAACACACAAATTGCTACACATACATATTTTACTTAAGCAAATGCAATCAATTTCTCTATACAGGAAGCGATTCAACTCCAGGTAACTCCGAAGTGTGAGTTGACATACCAATGCCACTCTCACTCTTCCACTCAATAAAATTCTTTATCCTTTTTGGAATCCATTGATAGAGTTCTTTTTTATTCTTATAGCACATCAAAGCAAAGATTAACATCCAGAAACCCAAATAAATCCAAGCAATTGCCGTCGAAATAAGCATCAAAGCTAAAACTGAAACGACACTTCCAAATAAAAGAATGACCATCATGAATGGAACGAAACTCGAGATGTGAAGCTGTAACATTGTCACAAGCACCAAGGCCAAGTAGTAAAGAAAAACCGCGAAAACCAACGCAAACATTAGTAGAGATATTCCGTTGCTTGAATTGATTGCTGCAAACCCGATGATTGTAAACAATAGCATGAAAAATTGGCCAAATAATTCTCCAACTTCATTCAATCTAGAAAAGGGTTGAATGAATTCAAGAAGAATTAAATGTTAGAAAAACAGAGTGTTACCAAAAAAACAGAAGAAACAGAGTAAGTTAATGTTTGAGTAGTGATTGAAGATTGAACTTATTTACCTTGTTGAAGCTGATGAAGTTGAAATTGTCGCTCCTAATTCAGCCATTGTTCTTCAAACTCAACTTTTGATAAGTACAACATATTCTTCAATATTACTTTTCTTATATAATAGTTGATGTTTGGAATAGAATGCCTCTTTAGAAAAAAAACATGGAAAAAAGAGGTTTGACCCAATTTGGAAAGACAGTGACCCATAAAAACGTTTAATACGAAGTCGTTTTATACTATAGTCTCTCGATTGAACTTTCACGTCCAAAGAGCAAAAAAAATTGAACCTGTCCCACCAAATAGATTTCGTTTATTCCTTCATTTTTATATTTAGTTTTTGTCTTTATTATTTTAAATGTTTGACATTTTTCCAACTTTTGCATTTGAGCTCACATTAACACATGACATTGCGGTATGTGATATTAAAAGAATTTGATACATGTGGTACGCGTCCTTTTGTAGTACTAGTATTACCCAATTATGCATAGGTACGGTATGGGTACGGGGTACCGGTACGTAATACAGTAGATTTTGAAAAATAAATGTACGGGTAAGTTGATATAAAAACATAAAATAAAATAAAAAGGTTTTTCAAGTAAATTCCTACAATTGTTGTTGTAAAAACATGGTTAGAAAAAAAAATCCATTATAATAAAAAATAGTATAATAATATTTGTATTTTGAACATGTGTTTAACCACACTTCTATCATCATGTTGCTTCAGAGTTTTACTTTTTATTTTTTGCACCCCTTATACTATTTTCATTAAAAACAAGATAAAGAATTGAAATACAATAAAAACCAAAATAATTTTAGTTATTTTCTACCGCCCATATGTTTTTGTTGCACCAAATACGGCGAAATAACTAAGATAAAATGGGTACAGTTTGGTAACTAAGTTACCAGTACCGTACGAGTACCCAATATTTTTCTGTGAGTAGTATGATGAATACCTAGACGAAGTGTTGGAACTAGGAAGTGATTCAACAAGTTTTTAGTCTTAATATAGCCGACTATATTCTTTGAACACTATTACTTGATCAGGTGGTGGATGACAGATTGATTTGGAAAGTTGAAAAGAATGGTTTATATTCTGTCAAGAGTGCTTATAGATTGTGTGTGGAAGAATTGGTAGAGTTTTCTCACCTTCGAAGGTCGGAATTTGGGTCCGGTATTACGAGACTGAAAGTTTTGCCAAAAGTAAAGAATTTTATTTGACGAATGTGTTTTGGCTGTTTGCCTACCCGAGCTCGGCTTTAAGATAAAGGAGTGCAATGTCCCACAAGTTATGTGAATTATGGTGGTCAACATGATGACCTTGCTCTTATTTGCTTCAATTGTCATTTTATTGTGCAGGTTTGGTGTAAGACTGGTATTTAGAATGTGGTTCATGAGGCGTTTCTCAAAAAGAATTCAGCAGTTGATGCCATTTTTGAATTGTTACATCAACTCTCGCAAGAATTCGGTCAACGATTTGCAGCTATCCTCTAGAGCCTTTGGAAACATAGAAATCTCAAGATTTATGAAGATGTCACAGAAACATGTACTCATGTAGTAGATCGAGCTTGTCACCTTATGGATGATTGATATTGATGACACTCTGTCATTACTACTTTAGTAGGCATTTTTCATATATTTTTAAGGGTTATTCATTGTGATTCATGGAGCTGAAAGCCACAAAAGAAGAAAATTTGAAGTCTGAAGAAGTCAGAATTCGGCCACCGAGTTTGCACATCGGCCACCGAATTTGCTGCTTATTTTTACACTCTTGCTTCGACATTTTTCGGCCACCGAACCAATGCAATTCGGCCACCGATGTGTCGTTATGGGCCAGGCTATTTTGATGGCTCGGCCACCAAATTAAGGGGTTTGGCCACCGATTTTGACTGGGCCATATATAGAAAAGTGCGTTTTCAGAATAAGGGTTGACGAATTTTGAGACCTAAGGCATATTTTGGAGCAGAAGCTTTGCGGATTTGGTGGTCAGCCATCATAACTCATAGTCTATCATCCAATTTATGTATGAATCCTTCTTTTTATGTTAGTTATCTCTTACTTTAGCTATGAGTAACTAATCTCCTTGTGATTGAGACTGAGATGAATCTGATGTAACCCTATGGGAATATTAATTTGTTGAACTCCTTTGAATAACCAATGAAGAGCGGCAATAACCATCAACCAGCCAAAGAGAGAAACTATCCAAGTAGAAATCGGTAGGGAGAAGCAACCATATAGAACCAATAGAGAGAGAGAGAGAGAAAGAGAAAGAAAGAGAGAAACAACCAAAGAATCATCAAACGTGTGGGAGAAGTGCAATCAGAAGAATCAAAAAGTGGGAGAAGTGCAATCAATCCGAAGAATAAAAAAAGGGGAGAAGTGCAATGCAATCAATGAGAAGAATCAATAGGGGGAGAAGTGCAATCAATCAGAAGAATAAAAAGGGGGAGAAGTGCAATGCAACCAATCAGAAGAATCAAAAGGGGAGAAAAAACCAAATTGTGAGTACTTAACTCACCAAACAACCAAATTATGAGCACTTAACTCACCACACAACCAGCGGGGATCTAAAGGGGGAAAAGTGAAATGCAATGCAATCAATCAGAAGAATCAAAAAGGAGAGAAGAAACCAAATTGTGAGTACTCGACTCACCAAACAGCCTGAGCACTATCTTGACTCACCCAACAACCAAACGAATTTAAATCAAACCAAACTAAACAAACCATGCAAAGACCAATTAGAACCATGCAAAGACCAATTGACAGACCAATACGAACCACAATGAACCAAACTAAACCAATAGACACAAGGAGACCAGCATAGCTGAACCCAAACACCACAAAAAACCATAAAAACACACCAAGACTCAAACAACCCACAAACAAGGAACTAGACTCAAATAAATAAATAGAAAACTGAGACTTGTCCGAACACAAAACTCAAACATGGAACCATGAAAGAAACACAAATGACCTTTCAATCCAATTTTGATGAAAATCTCAAAAGCAAACATTATTGCAGCAAAATGACAAAAGGAAAAGAAACAAAATCTCAAAACAATTAATAAGAAGGCACGAAGGCTAAGGAAAACCAAGAACCTGTGTTTCAAACAAAATTAAAACACAAAATTTGTCTAATGAGCATATGTACTCACCAATACCCAATCCAAACGAGAACTCTAATCCAAAACAAAATAAAATTGTGCAACATTGACGGACCAACCAATGAGAATTAAATAAACAGGTAGCTGCCTTCATTCTCCAAATTGCACAATTTCAATTCCAAGAGAGATCACCTTAGATCAGGATTCAACAAAAGTTTTTTTTTTTTAAACCAATCATCAAAGCACCAATATTGCAAATTATTAAATACAATAAGAAACAAACCGATGAAGAGAGCAAACCAAATATTGCAGTGTATACACTGAACCGATCATCGAAGACTAAACCAAATACTTTCCCAGACTTTTGGGAATTCAACGGCGGAAGCGACAAGTCTTTTAAGGAGGATCAAACGAGGCTCTTGATACCATTTTAACAATATAGGTAATCAACAGAATAACAAAGAGACTAACAAAGGACGGCTAGAGTTTCGTAGAATATCAATCGCTAAAACATTACAAAAGGTAAGGTTATAAGAGAATATGTAATAAAATCTAATGGACTCTAACTTACTAATATAAAGGTCTAATAGCTTAAGCCCAAATTCGATTGGTACCACTGTGTTCACCTTTTTATTTTTGTTGTTGAAAAGAGCTACATTGATTTTTTTACAATTTTCGCTTCATATATAAAACCAGTAAACAATTCAAATTCTTAGATGATTAAACTTTAATATGTAACATGACAAACACAATGGAGCAGGTGTGAACGGTAGCGGTGGGAACAAAAGTGTTTCTGAAAGTGAGATTAATCAATTAAACCAATTGATTCTTGATTTAGAATGTGAGGAAAATGATATTGCAAAACAATTGCAATGGTTGAAGTCTCGGGGCAAAAAGCGCAAGCCGAGAAGTTAATTTACGGCTGACAACATTACAAGAAATGAAACGAAGCATGTTTGATATTAATAACTTAAATGACACTCTTGATGTAAGTAAATTGATGAAAAATATGAAAAGACGCAAGGAAGAGAAACCTATCATTTTGTCGACTGAATTTGTTGGGAAAGCATTAGACTTTAATATCAAGAGAGTATTTAACCTTCTAGATGATGACAAAGTCTTTGTTATTGGCATATGTGGAATGGGAGGAGTGGGAAAAACTTTACTTGCAACTTTCAAGGATGTGTTTTGGGTCTCTGTTTCCCACAATTCTAACATCTTAAAACTGCAACACGATGTAGCAAAAAGAATAGGCTTGAAGCTTGATGAAGGCGAAGAAAGAATTAGAGCTGACAACTTGTCTTTGGCATTGGAGAAAAAAGGAAAATCAATTCTTATTTTGGATGATGTTTGGAAATATATTGATTTGCAGAAGGTGGGAATTCATCCAAAAGTGAATGGCATTAAAGTGATTCTAACAACTCGTTTGAAACATGTATGTCACCAGATGGATTGCCAGCCATATGCTATACTAAAAATGTTTCCTCTTGGTAACTACAAATCTTATGGTGAAGCTTGGGAGTTGTTTATGCTAAAACTCGGACTTGATGGAACACCTAGGATACTTCCACATGAAATAGAGGAGATTGCAAGATGTATTGTAGAGAGATTTAAGGGCTTACCGCTTGCAATCAACATGATGGCTAGAACTATGAAAGGGATTAATGACATTTATCAATGGAAACATGCAGTGAGTAGACTTAAAAAATTGGAAATGGGACAAGAGGTGGATGACGAAGTCTTCAATGTGTTAAAACATAGCTATGATAATTTAATGAAAAAGAACCTACAAAACTGTTTTTTGTATTGTGCATTGTTAACTATTGATGACTGGGATATGGATTGGGATCATGAGATTGAAAAAGATGAGTTGATCATGAAGCTAGTTGACAATGGGCAGATAGATGGGAATATGTGTTTAGAGTATTCACACATCCTTTGGTGAGAAATATGGCCTGTTACATCTGGAAAGAGAGTCAGAGGAATGCTATAGTAAATTTGGGTAAAGAATTGAGCAAGATACCTCTCACACATGAATGGGCAATAGATATAGAGTTGGTTCATATACGCGATAGTGATATAGAAGAAATCTTAGAGGGTGTGTCACCTAATTGTCCGAAGTTGTCCACTTTGATTATAAATAAAGCGTCCATTAGCCATGTTCCAGAGGGTTTTTTCAAATATATGAATTGTTTATCAATTCTCGATCTATCCTATAATAAAAGGCTAGAATCATTGCCGAACTCTGTGACTGAGTTAAGGTCTCTTGTTTCCTTAGTGCTCAATAGATGTGCTTCACTGGTACATGTGCTCCCTTTGGGAGAACTAAAAGCATTGTCAAGATTGGTGATCTCAAAGACTTCCATTGAGAAAGCACCACTAGGTTTGGAAAAACTAACCAGTTTGAAATGGCTTGACCTATCTTACAACAAGAGTTTAAATTTGGAACTAGGGTCTTTTTCATCCAATTTGACCAAATTGCAATACGTTGACCTCCAAAATACCTTGGCCATGATTACGGTTGAAGATGTTCATGGAATGAGTATGCTGGAATGTTTTAGAGGCAACTTTGACTGCAAACATTTCAATCAATCCGTGCAAAAAAAGGCTAATATAAGCTTTGAACCCATAAAAACATATCATCTCATATTAGGAAATATATTTGGTGACTCGAGAAGTTTTCTTTTGGATAATGATAATTTGAAAAGATTTGTTCCTAGTGATCCTGAAACTAGGACTATACTGCCTAAAGACCTTACATGTTTGTATATAGAGAGAAATAATCATTGGATTTGCTTATGCGATGGTCTGTCATATGACACTTCTTCTTCTTTGAGGAGAATTGGAACTTATGAATGCCAACAATTGAAGAGCTTATTTTGTTTATCTGGCTCTTGTTCTTTTTGCACCAAGATTCACAACCTTGAAGTTTTACAACTTTCATCTTTGAAAAGTTTAATCGATGTCTGTAAAGATGTTGTTGATGTTAGACAATCTTTGACACCAGGTGGCACATTCTCCTGTCTAAAACTATTTTCTATTTCTCATTGCAATTTGATAGAGAAGTTGTTTACACCACAATTAGTTCTGCAACTTCAAAATCTGGAGACAATAGAGGTAATGGAATGTGCTTCAATGAAAAAGCTATTTGCAGTGAGCAACAGTGATGACAATGAGAGATCCATCATTTCACTTCCTAAGTTGACCAAATTAACGTTGAGGAAATTACCACAACTGAGGATCGTGTGCAAAGGGATTATATCATGCGGCTCTTCACCAAACGTGATCATCTACGAGTGTCCAAATTTAGAACGGCGTCCAACTTTACAAATCAGAAATCAAAGATGTTGATATTCCTGATATTTTGTGTGTGCTTTTAATGTCTGTTTACATTTTGATGTTGAACATTGTCCAAATTTGCCTCACACCATTTCATAACTTGTTTTGTTTTGGTTGATTATTTCGTAACTTTTATAAACAGAACAATGTGAAAATTTGCAATTGCGTGCCTTTTTCTCATATATTCTAATCTCCTTTCAGTCTCTTAATTTGTTCTTGATTAACTCCTTTTTAAATTTTGTGGATCTTCACTGGAAGTGGACATCTATCGCTGTCTGAATTTAGAAAGGCATCCTGCAATATAAATTGAAGATGTTGAGATTCCTGGTTTATTTTTTAAAAGGTCCTAGTTTTAATGTCTGTTTTTATTTGGATATTGAACTTTGTACGAAGTATTATTTGAATACTTTTTATAAATTATTACTTGTCACTGGTACAAGTTGTATTAAGTTTTTCTAGGAAGGAATGTATTCATCCTGTGCATGTACCTCTCTCTATCAATGAATGATATGATGAAATTGAGCTCAGATTTTGCAACTTTTTTAGAAACAGAACGATGTGAAGATTTGCAGCGAACATTTAACGACAATAGAAGTTAGAAACTAAGTGTCTTTCCACTAAGTTCTTAAATCTATCTGTTAGCATTGTGCTTATAGATAATTCTGTGAGTGTGATTTTATAATTGACTACAATGACTTTCTATTCGAGCCAATAATAATCTGCTATAAAAGCTTTGCTTCTCAGAATTTTTGTGAATTTTTTGTGATGCTTATATACCAACATTACTTACAGCATCTATGGCCAATCAGAAACCCTAAAGTATGGTTTTACAACAAGAATTTTTGTGGATTGCGATGACATAAACCATAAACCTAACGGAAGACAACAAAGGAAAACGAGAAGAAAGTGTTAATTGCTATGACAAAAATCAAAACATTTCACACTTTTTTATTTATTTATTTTTTATAATATCGGTGTCAAAAGATAGGCTTAAGACAACATTTTGAATTTACTTACAAAAGATATCTCATATTGAAAGTATTTTCCTATCAGCTGCAGTTGACATTGGAGTTATCGTATGTAAGATTGGTTGTCGCCTAACAACTTAACGTAGCTACAGAGTTCATTATACCAAGATGTAAATAACTTTAATTCTAGGCTATTATTTGAGTTTAATTTGGGTCGTAGTAATGTTTAATGAGAGCCCCGATTGAACTCCTTGAGAAAGAAAGTGTTAAGTTAGCTAGAAAAAGGAAATGAAATATGAGCATTCTCCAGCTGCCCTTATTTGACAAAGAATCCATCACACGATGCAGTTTGACTAAGCCCCTGAAAGGTATTCATCTGCTTACCGACGGGGATCTGGAGGTCATGTCCGAAATCAACACCGGAGTTGTTCCACCTTTCACTATGTCAGAGCCAATATTAGTTTAATAATGCCATTATGCAAATAAAAATTAATGATTTTACAAGTGTATTTCTTAGGTGCTCAATTTGAGAGATTAATTTCAACGGTTCCTTGTGTATTGAGGATATCCTAATTCAAATTCTCACCAAAAAAAAACTTTACAATAGTGTCAAGAAAAGTGTCGAAGTACCGAAACCATTTTGCTCATGTTCTATACACGGGATTCAAATGTGTTAAACCATAAAAGCACGCCGTCTTTTATATGCTAACCGTAGAGAAGGAAACAAATTAACAAATAATACTGCTAGTGATGTAAAAGTGAGTTTACACACATGCATGGCTAATATTTGGGTAGTTTGACATTGTTAAACAATTTTTTTTTTTTGGTGTATACATACACAGTAATTATAAGTTATCTAATAAAAAAACTAAAGATATGTTTAAAATATGAAGTTATCCAATAAAAAAGTAGATCGGTGAAAGAATGAATACAAGTGAAAACACATTTTTATACAATCTGAAATTCCGAAATCGTAAATGATAGATGTCATATACAATGTCAGGATATTATAAATGATGAACTGCAATGTCAAGACATTTGCACAGATAACAATAATAAATATCTTAATGTAAAGTGCAGGAAGGAAATAACACAAAATATTTGTTGACTTAGTTCGGTGCAACCTCACCTATATATGAGGGCTATCAAACCAGGAAGAAAATTCACTATAGTAGTATCAATTCAAAGCATCCATAAAAACCTAGGTCTACTAGCTTCTCACTAATCCCAAGATTGAAGCCTACATAAAAACCTCTGGTCTACTAGCCTTTCACTTAATCACTACATGAGCAATTTCTACCTAGGACTCTCACTAGTCCTAGATATGAGAGATCCCCCTCCCACTTCCTCTTAGTCACAGATCCTAGAAAAATAATCAACACTTGCTTACAAGCTTTGAGTGATTCAGAGTTTACAACTCAATTAGAGTCCAACTCTTTGCATCAACATGATACAAGAGTGGCTCACATCATGGACTCAAAAGCCTAATAATATTTCTTTTATCAAGCGATGGTTTTGATTTAATACAACTCTACTACAACAAAGCAAAGATTGTGTTTTAACGGTGCGTTTGGTATCTTGTTCTTGGTCTTTTAATTTACAACTTGTGATGTTAAATATGTGGTAATTCTTTAATTTTCCATGTGGATAATGAGGATGTCAAAAGACACCCATTATCTGACAGGACTTATTACCAATATTTGAACATCGCATTGAGAGTACCTCTTGCAATTAATTCTTAACAGTCAAAAGATTGTGTTTTAATGGTGCGCTTGGTATCTCGTTTTTGTCTTTTAATTTGCAAATAAAGATAAATCGTACATGTCTTACAATTAATTAATTTTGACATGTCTACTAATGTTATGTGAATGTCAACTCATTCAAGTATTTAAGAGATTACATCTACACATGTGATGGTAAACAAATGATTATAAGAATTTATTCTTTGTCAAAGTAAATTGTAATTGTTTGATCATTGTTGTAAAATACCACTAGCAATTGATATTATTGTTGAAAGACTAAATATTGATGGTGCACTTGGTACTTTGGTGAGCACTTATGCTACTCTTGTTCTCTTTAAACTAATATAGTTTAATGTATCTGCTAATTTGAGTTGAAAGTTCAAACTTTTAGGAATTAAAGAATAATATTAATATTGTTCTTGGATCTGGAACTTAGATAAGGATGGTGAAACTCACATTTTCTCACAAATCTGGCACCTAATGTGAGAATCAAGTTTGACAAGTGAGTATACACCAAATCTCATAGGTCATGTGTGATCATAAAGCTAAAATATCATATATATTAGAGGTGTTGTTTAAGATGACAAATTTTTGTCATATTTTCTTTAATTGAACTGAGGTGCTTTTGAAGCAATATAAAGAAAGACAAGCTCTTATTGGAGAGTGATTATTTCATTAAGATTATTGGGCAAAGAAAATGTTAGGAGCACATTATGTAAATATTCAATCTTGCTAAGACACTATAATTTCGACTATCATATGACTTGTTCGAAAATTCAGTGATTTCAACTATCATATGACTTGTTTGAAAATTCAATATTTATTATTCTCTTTTCACAATTAAGTTTATAACTGTTAAAGTTAGAAATGATCCTTTAAAAGATCAATTCATAAAGTGTGCAAATAAGGAAAAGTTGAAGCAAGAGAGAATAAAATAGTGCTCATTTGGAAAAATACCTCAAAAGATAAGGGCAAATAAAGAAAGGCAGTTTTGACTAGCTAGTGATGTAAAAGTGATTAAGTGAGTTTACACTATTTGGGTAGTTTGACATTGTTAAACAATTTATTTTTGGGTATACATACACAGTAATTATAAGTTATCCAATAAAAAACCAAAGATATGTTTAAAATATGAAGTTATCCAATAAAAAAGTAGATTGGTGAAAGAATGAATACAAGTGTAAACAAATTTTTATCCAACTTGAAATTTCGGAATCGTAAAGGACATATGTCATATACGATGTCAGGACATCATAAATGACGAACTGCAATGTCAAGACATCAGTACATATAACAATAATAAATAACTTTATGTAAAGTGTATGAAGGAAATAACACAAAGTATTGTTGACCCAGATCGGTGCAACCTCACATATATCTGAAGGCTACCAAGCCAGGAAGGAGATTCACTATAGTAGTATCAATTCAAAGCATCCATAAAAACCTAGGTCTAGTAGCTTCTCACTAATCCCAAGATTGAAGCCTACATAAAAACCTCTGGTCTACTAGCCTCTCACTTAATCACTGCCTGAGCATCTTAATCACTACATGAGCAATTTCTACCTAGGACTCTCACTAGTCCTAGATATGAGAGATCCCCCTCCCACTTCCTCTTAGTCACATATCCAAAGGTCGTCCTTAAAGTAACATGAATGGAGACACTCTCCTAGAAAAAGAATCGGCACTTGCTTACAAGTTTTGAGTGATTTAGAATTTACAACTCAATTACAGTCCAAATTTTTGCATCAACATCATATAAGAGTGACTCACATCAAGGACTCAAAAACCCTGACAATATTTCTTTTATCAAGCGGTGGTTTTGATCCAATATAACTCGACTAAAACAAACCAATTATGTAATATCTCGCTCGACGATTATTGGGATATTACCAATCAAACGTGTCAGAGGACCAATGTTCATGGAAAGCAAGTACGACGGAGAATGTCTATCAGACGATATCAGTTTAAGACAGAGGGCATTTTAGTCTTTTCACACAAGGAGTATATAAAGGTGGTTGGTTACTAAATCTTCATTCTCCATTTGGTTTCCTCTCTCTAAGTTTGGAGCAAGAGAATTGTCTCCTCCTTCTCTCTAAAACCGCCCCTTTTCCCTCAATCTTCATCCATCAAGATTTCAATTTGCATACAATGGTGAATCAAGAAAGAAACAAGTAGAAGAGAGGATTAAGCTTTGGGGTTGGTTTAGTGAGCCAAAGGCCATGCGTGCATGATGAATCAAGAGATAGGGTTTTGGTGATGAAAGATTTGAGTTGCATAGGAAGCTTGAAGATGCTGTAATTAAATCAGGTGAGTTCTTAGATAGCTTAACCTCCCTTTGGTTTGAGTAATTCTAGTAAGAAAATCATAGATCTTGCTAAGTTAGAAAAGTATGATTTTAGTTCCCAAAAGCCAATCTTGTTGTTTGATGTAGTATCAAAAGTGAGTATTTTTGTTATCGTCTCCACAAGGACTAGTGCGATATTCTAAGCCGTTCAACAATCGATATCGTTATGAGCTAAAGGAGTGGTGATAAGTTTTGTTTCATAAACTAGAAAACTATGAAATTGTAAACAATATGAGAGTTAATAGGGAAATGATTATGCTGGGATTAAACTTCATTAACCTACTTATACATATTCTCGGATTAGTGTTGCGGATTCTAATTATCAATTGATATTATCACATATTTCTCGGCAACATCATTCGTGTCCAAATGATGTCGTGATTTCTATTGGGTCGTTCAATCGTCGATTTCCTAAACTATTGAACGATACAATAGTCGATTGTATCGTTGTATAGCTGATTTCCCAAGCTATCAAACGATACAAAAGATTTGGGTTCCAATATTCAAGGTGATTATCAAAACCTAAATTTCATGTCTAGAATAAAAGCTTTGATAGAAGATTATTCTAACCTAGATTCAAAAGGTATCTTTCAATAATAATTCAAACCTATAAGATTGTAATGGAAAACAAGAATAACCTCAACATCATAAGATAATCAAAATCAAACAACATCATAATCAAAAGGAATACATACTAGTAGAGTTGATTACATTTAATCCCAACAAAAGAGTTTAGCTACTCATTTTCATAGTAACCTTACAAGGAGAAGAAAAGAAAACGAATAACCAAGCCATGATGTCTCAATGATCTTGAGAGTCCTCTCCAATCCTTATAGCTCCTTGCTTCTTGATGTTCTCTCTGGTTTCCCCTTGCTTTTTCTCTCTCTAAAGAATAATCTTTTTTTTTGGTTTGAGGTTTGGGGCTATTTATATAATTTCTAGAAAATTGCAGCGTGGCTTAGCCACGCTCACTTCGATTAGCCACACTCAGATTTCTTCCCCATTGGGTTTCTGCCACATCAGCACTAGATGTCCAAAACCGCCTTAGCTCGCCTAGCCACGGATATCTCTCTCTTAGCCATGCTTCGTTGCTTTGACTTTGCTTAGCCACGCTTCCAAATTCAGATTTCCTTTGCTCTCTGACTTGCATTGCTTTGACATGGGTTTGACTTTGCTTAGCCACGATGACAACATCTAATTTTCTTCACTTTCTTTGATCTTTTTCTCTTGGCAAGAAAATCCCTACATAATTGGTTGGTATTAGACATAAAAAGCATAAAGTAGTATTTATCTATTATTTTGGAGCTTTTCATGAGATAATTTGTAAAACAAGTAATTAAAGTGCCTAAAATATATATGCTATTTAACTAATTTCTGGCACTTATCAAACTCTCCCCAACCTAAATCTTTGTTTGTCCTCAAGCGAAGGACTTAAAAATGAAAATTTATATGCCTTGAACAAATTGTTTGGATGCAAAATATGGTTTGAGAAAATTATGAATCAATCAATTTTGATATAAAAGATTAGAGTGCATGATTCAACTGTGAATTACACGGGAAAGTCTCAAGTCTCTCATTGATCTGGAAATGTTGTGAATGCGAAACAGGTCCTAAACACAAGATTCATGTCATGCAGTTCAAGTCAATAACACGGCTACTAGTGAACCACACCTAACACACTTCTTTATAAGTAGATAAACAATTGAAATCAAATGAGTGAGGGTTATGAACACACATCCGACAATCAAGTTAACATTCAAATCAAGTTATGTGTCCATCCAAATATCATTCCAAAAGGCACAAAAGCATGGATCATAAGGTCTTTTAAGGGTTGTAACTTGGCTCGGCTACAAAAGAAAGGATATTTGTGGGTCAATTGAATTCAAATGGCCAAGCATAAGGGAACATTCCTTCTATTCACATTCAAAAGACAAATTTAAAAGAATCCCCTTAATTCTAAACAAACCCTTGGTGTTTAAACATGACACACCTTGATCTTGACAACTTATTCTATTTTTGAATTTTTCTTTCTTTTTCTTTTTCTTTATCATGTACACATTTCTCTTTTCTTTTCTTTTTCTTTTTGTATTAATAACACAACATTATCTTGATCAAAAATAAGAATACACCATTTTACTTGACAAATGATTTGCATCTACCTTTTTCTCCCCAACTTGAACAAAACATACCCTATTCGAATGTTCCCCTATTCTATGGCAAAAGGGACAAATAAACAATGAAGGTTTAGGGTTCAACAATTAAAAACATATCAGGGTCCGATAGTGCAACAAAAATGAACTGGATTTGAAAAACTTTAAGGCAATGTCATCAAGCATTGTGCTTATGAATTGACAGTTCATAATTGAGGACCCTGATTCATTTGGCTCAAGTGGGTTAGCAAATACTAGCTCTTCTCGCAAGGTAGGCTATTTGTGGTCAAGTATGTTTCTCTCTTTAAACAAAAAAGTGCCTTGATCATTTCCATGCCTACACACAATTTAAAACGATTATTGGATTTAACATAAAGCGACCGAGTTAAACAATGAATGTTGGTCTCCTTGCATATAGTACGACACATTGAGCTTCCCTCACTTTTTGGCTAGAACTAAGTGATTCACATAACAAACATGTTATTGCGGAGAACTGCATGAAATAACTTTTGTGTAAAGTACACATTTCAAATTCAAGTTCTTATTCTAGAAAAGAAAGAAACATGTACCTTGGCTTTGTGCAATTCACTAAATTTTCTATCACTATCATGCATCTGTTGTTGATTCACTCAACTTTGGATCATTTAAACATTTGAAACAGCTTTAAGCATACACATCCATCATCAAAATATAAGACTATTATCATTACAGAGACACTTGTTGAAAACATGAGTACTTCTTCCTCAACAAAAGTGCACAAACGAAACACTTGTTCAACAACAAAATAATAGTAGTGAAAAATAAAAGTGCATAAACAAAACAACTTCAGATTTAAGTGAAAGAATTTTTTTTTCTGTAACTGTCATGGTGGCTTGGCCAGCACATGCGTGGCTTAGCCACGGAACTCAAATTTTTCCCTGCATTAAACTGTGTTGGCATAAACTTTTGACTCAATACATTTTGGCTCAAAGCATTTGATTAATGTTAATTTTTCTTCTCTTCTGATACCGTCGCTTGGCCAAAAAACATCTCGCCTAGCGGGCATAGCAGAGAGCAGATTTTTTGAATTTTGCATCTGTGTGAAAGCTTGCCAATATAAACTTTAATTATGGATCCTATAATGCATTATGAAAACATAAATACTTACAAAATTGGGTTGCCTCCCAACAAGCGCTTGTTGAACGTCGTTAGCTCGACGCCTTTTTCGTTAGGGTGGACGAAATGAGACGGATAACACATCATCTTTGGTACTCCTGCGCTTTGGGAGGAATTCCATGAATTTGAAGTATAGTTGATGTGGAATCCATATCCTCCCTAGATTTTGTTTGCTGAACAAGGCACATATTTCGTTTATTACATGATCAATTTCCGCCTTGCTCACTTTCTTCCCCTTTTCTTTCATTAATTCTTCCTCGCTTAGTATCCATTCCTTTTTCTCTGTCACCTTCATCACTTCTTCATGTTCAACAGTTTCGTCCTCTTCAGTATCTGACCGTTCTTGAGGAAATTCTTCTTTGTGTGGTGTTTCTATTTCTTTTGTAATTTCAAGTTCACCACATCCTTCTAATGTTGTACCTTCCTCAGTTTGATCAACTTCTTCCTCAACAATCTCACTGAATTCCTCATTCTCATTTGAAACATCTTCGTGCTTTACATGAAGGAATTGATTGTTGAGTTGAATATCAATGTTTGAAAGTTGCAACTGCATTTTCTCCATTCGGCATGATAAATTTTTCAATCTTTGGTTAGTATCTTGCATGTTTATCATGGATTGCTGCATGAACAGATTCAAAATATTTTCCATCTTTGATATTCGTTCATCTTCAGAAGGATCTTGTTGATATGATTCATACTCGAATGGAGTGTAGAAGTTGATGTAACCATGATCAGCCATGATTTGTCTATGTTGAGAATCTGAAACGAATATACTAACAAGAATTTTTTCTTCGTATACCAAAGAGGGGTTAGTGCAAACAACTAATAAAGAAAAACATTTACAGATTATATACAGATGCTCAAAACAATACAAATTGTCGCAATACTTCAAATATCTAAACGACAGTCCCCGGCAACGGCGTCATTTTGATGTAGTATCAAAAGTAAGTATTTTTGTTATCGTCTCCACAGGGACTGGTGCGATATTCTAAGCCGTTCAACAATCGATATCGTTATGACCTAAAGGAGTGGTGATAAGTTTTGTTTCATAAACTAGAAAACTATGAAATTGTAAACAATATGAGAGTTAACAGGAAAATGATTATGCTGGGATTAAACTTCATCAACCTACTTATACATATTCTCGGATTAGTGTTGCGGATTCTAATTATCAATTGATATTATCACATATTGCTCGGCAACATCATTCGTGTCCAAATGATGTCGTGATTTCTATTGGGTCATTCAATCGTCGATTTCCCAAACTATTGAACGATCCAATAGACGATTGTATCGTTGTATAGCTGATTTCCCAAGCTATCAAACGATACAAAAGCTTTGGGTTCCAATATTCAAGGTGATTATCAAAACCTAAATTCCATGTCTAGAATAAAAGCTTTGATAGAAGATTATTCTAACCTAGATTCAAAACGTATCTTTCAATAACAATTCAAACTCATAAGATTGTAATGGAAAACAAGAATAACCTCAACATCATAAGATAATCAAAATCAAACAACATCATAATCAAAAGGAATACATACTAGTAGAGTTGATTACATTTAATCTCAAAAAAAGAGTTTAGCTACTCATTTTCATGGTAACCTTACAAGGAGAAGAAAAGAAAACGAATAACCAAGCCATGATGTCTCAATGATCTTGAGAGTCCTCTCCAATCCTTATAGCTCCTTGCTTCTTGATGTTCTCTCTGGTTTCCCCTTGGTTTTTCTCTCTCTAAAGAATAATCTTTTTTTTTTTGGTTTGAGGTTTGGGGCTATTTATATAATTTCTGGAAAATTGCAGCGTGGCTTAGCCACGCTCACTTCGCTTAGCCACACTCAGAGTTCTTCCCCATTGGGTTTCTGCCACATCAGCACTAGATGTCCAAAACCGCCTTAGCTCGCCTAGCCACGGATATCTCTCGCTTAGTTATGTAACACCCCGTTTCCCAAAACAACGTAATAACGATAATATAATCAAAGTTCAACATCAACGGAGTATTACATCTACTTTTCAAAATTTATTTAAATAGAATATAAAACTATTTAAATAACAACAAATTTCATTTTATAAAATCTACAGCGGAAATCTTTATTTAAAATCATTATCCATCAACTACAACAATATCATTGGCACAAAGGCCTCAACAATTAAAATTAACATCTAATAATTAAATCCTAAACAACATGGTTCAGCAAATGATACATAAGGAATGAAAAAAATAAACAACAATATCCCATCCCGTTACGTATCAGAGCCCTAAGACACTTGAGTCATCGTCATACTAGCCTTGGAAATCTGCACTTGTCCACTAGGCGACAATTCCAACAGAAGGGGTGAGTTCACAATCAAAATAATATATATAAATAATTCATCAACATGAATTAAAAACATCAACAAGTATTATCAAGTCCATACATATATGGCATCAACATTCATCAGCAATAATTACTTCATCTTATATTCAAATTATAACAACAACACCAATGGCGACAACTCACCAACAACAACTTCGACATCAAGGACTACACAACGACAACTCACACCGACAACAACAATGCAAAGACATCAACAACAAATGCAATATGCATGTGGTACCATTTTACGCGCGTTGAATGACAAGCATTCCAGGGCATGAGCCCTCAACGGTTGGATGGTTAAAGCATCCCAGGGCATGAGCCCTCAACAGGTGAACGATAAAGCGTTCCAGGGCATAAGCCCTCAACATTTGAATGACTAACATTCCAGGGCATGAGCCCCCAACGATGCATGAGTATGAAAGACTCGTGGTGTATATCAGCATACAACCCAACAACAACTAAATGGTGTATATCAGCATACAACCAAACAACAACAACAACAACTACTACTACTTAGGACATCAACAACTGCGTCTAATACTTATGACACACTCCCCAAATGGACAACACCTCTCAGCAACATCAACGACAATTCAAACATAGCAAGGATATTTATTTTCATATAAACATACATAATTTCATCATATTCATCTTCATATATAATTTTCACCACTTAAACAATGTTTAATAAATCCAATAAACATATTAGGAAGCTTAGATTTAAGTCCTAAAGCTCGAAGCAAAATTCAGAAAATGGTCGTACAGGACCCAGTTCGCTTGAGCGAAGCTCTGTTTGCTTGAGCGAACTCAAATGACGAAAGTCTGGGAAGTTCGCTTACGGTTCGCTTAAGAGTTCGCTTGAGCGAACTCAAATGACGAAAGTCTGGGGAAGTTCGCTTAGCGTTCGCTTGGCGTTCGCTTGAGCGAACTAGCACTTAACAGATTCTGGGCAGCCTACAAGGTAGTTCGCTTGAGCGAAGGGTACGTTCGCTTAAGCGAAGCTTCATCTGACAGTTCAAAAACTCACGAACTCTCAAACCCTATTTCATCCAAAAACCCAATTTTGATCCCCCAATCACCCAAAATGAATTACTACAATGTTTACAGGTTCTATATACAACATATCATCAAAAACAACTCAGAAAAACATAATCAACAACTCAAATCAACAACATTTGGCAATTCTTATAACTTTCAAAACCTAAACCAAAAACAACCATTTCAATCCAAATTCAGGAATCATGCATATATATTATTAAATAATTGCTAGCTCACCCTTACCTGAATTGAGATGAACAATTCTACAGAAAATCCTCTCCTCTAAGCCCTTCTCCCTTGTTCTTGGTCTCTCTCCCTTTTCTCCCAAAAAGCTTATGTTTTTCTTTCTATTGCACGTACAATGTTTTTCTCTTTACTGATTTTCTATTTCCTAAAACATAACCTCTCCTTTTCTCTTAAACTCTACTTAATTCTCTTATTTAATATGTAACCCCCACTAAACTCCATAAATTCTAAATAAATATCATTTCCCCACTTAATTTTAATTAATTATAATAACTCCCCTTTAACCAAATAAATACTATTTTCCTCATAATTTTATTAGATAAAACAAATAACATTCATTTAAATACACACACCACACCAAAAGGTCATATAATTCATATAAATCATATATATCAAATAAAAATACTCAAACATCAACTAAAAATAATTAAATAAAAATGGGGCGTTACAAGCTACGCTTCGTTGCTTTGACTTTGCTTAGCCACGCTTCCAAATTCAGATTTCCTTTGCTCTCTAACTTGCATTGCTTTGACATGGCTTTGACTTTGCTTAGCCACGATGACAGCATCTAATTTTCTTCACTTTCTTTGATCTTTTTCTCTTGGCAAGCAAATCCTTACATAATTGGTTGGTATTAGACATAAAAAGCATAAAGTAGTATTTATCTATTATTTTGGAGCTTTTCATGAGATAATTTGTAAAACAAGTAATTAAAGTGCCTAAAATATATATGCTATTTAACTAATTTATGGCACTTATCTTTGTTGTATGTTGAAATTACCATGCAAGATGATTTCTAAATGTTTATATGAGTTTCTGGGAGTGTATTGTGCATTGCAGGACCAATTTTGAAGAATTTGGGGTCAAAACTCGAATTATGCACTTCAGGACCTGAAGAAACTCGCCATAAGCCTAAAACTCGCTTATAGCGAGTTTCCCCAGAAAAGCAACACGCCATAGGTGAGTTGGTTCTGCCACCTCGCATTTCTATGGCTTGTTGGCTTGCCTTGGGGCCTGTAGTGCAGTCGGAAGCCCTTCTTGTGATGTTTTCCAACTTTATAACCCCTAAACAACATCTAAGCAATGCACATAACATCAAATGATCCTTGGAATGAAAATCATGGCAATCTTAGCATATACGGTAAGAATGGCACAAGAGAGTTTTAGCATGTTATTCGGGTAGCAATAAACTAAGAATGGGGATAATCATAAAACCTCGACGTAAACCGTCGAGAACTAGAACGATAACATGAATCCCTAAGTATTTTAAGATATGAGTTGTTGAGTATAAGCTCTTCACTATAAACAAGAATGAATATGCAAGCAAGTAATGACTCACCGCTAAACGAGTAGATCACGGACTCGTGGTGATCATTCATGCAAGATAGCACGCCTCTAGCGTAACATGTATATGAGTATGACCATGTAAGCATATTTACTGCTAATCGGGTAGATCACGGACCCGTGGTAAATAAGTAAGCAAGTAATAGTATATGTTATCATGTATGAACAAGACTTTAAGCAAGATGTAGGTGTCGTGTCTCTTGCTATCCATGTTGGGGGATACAAGAGGTTCACGCCAGGGGGACGGGACACGCTCCTCAAGGTAGGCCCGCACGACACTGAGGAAGTCCGATGTACCTTAGCTAGGTTTTCATCGGTCATGTATGGGATTGTACTCGGGGTTACTCCACCCGGGGCTCTCCGTAAAATGAATCAAGATGATAATGTTTGTTCAACGCTAACCTCTAACCTAATGAATGAATATGACTATGTACGATACAATATCATTATGATTATGATATGATGTTAGACATGTGTAGGTTATGCATTAGAGCAAGCTATGAAGTTATACCGACGACGATCTTAGGTTTCCCTAATCGTCTGGTTTAGGATCGTGTCATGAATAAGCATGTTAAGTCTCGATGCGTGTACCGTATCTTGATAGAGCAGTTTTAGGTTCCCTCGACCGCCATGACACGTATGATGTAAAGCAAGACCTATAAGACAAGTTAAGATGAACCTACGACGGATCTAGTATGCACGACCGTCTAAGTATGCAAGCCCCCACACACGTATAATCAACCGTCAGGTTGTATTGTACGTGGTGACTATAGGTTTCCCCGAAGTCACCTATAGCCTAGGATTAGGTAGAACTCACTAACACATTATGTCTCATCCTAATCCTTATTTGTTTCAGATAAACAGATTGATATTGCAAGCTCGTAGCCGGATGGATATTTCAGCAAGTGGTCGTTCGTACCCGCTGCAGGATGGCATGGATTTTAAGGATGTTTTTACTATGTCTTAGACAAGTAGTGTTGTTTTGTTGATGTACGAACGCGTATTGTTGTATAATATATTCATTCGATTGTTTTCAAATTGTAAATTTTAATGTATCCAGTACTAAAGATAATGCACATGCTAAACTTTCTAGATACGTTTAGTGTGTGCGTTACAAATTATGTGCGTTTGATATTCAATAACAACAACCAGAGAGGTACTCCCTCCGTCCCAAAATATAAGCAAAAATTGGTCAACGAAAGTTAATGTATTTGGTACAAATTTTTAACCAAATACATTAACTTTTGTTGACCAATTTTTGCTTATATTTTGGGACGGAGGGAGTATACAATAAAGCTTGAGGCTTACAAAGACATGAAACCCTAAAAGACTATTTCTTTGATATGACGACTTCGGTAATACACAAGGGTTTTAGTCTTCCTTTATACAATCATTCAGCGGCATGGGCATTTTCGTCATAGGCTAAAGAATCAACAGACCAAATCATATATTTTGTCTTCACAATTTTCTAGGAGCAAATATATTATTTACTTAAATGTCATGACATCCATTTTAAGAAATACGGTAATGCATAAACCGACCTTGCAGCTTCTAGAATCACACGTTTCTTGGGCTGCAATCCACGTGAATCAAATCTTCAGAGAATATTCAGGAATCTTCATGTTGAAAATAAATCTCCAAGTAAGCGGATCAATGCACTCGTACCAACATGTTTAAGAAATTTTGTCTGACATCTTGCTAGAACTATTGCTTTAACAAAATGTAGCCAATACATGTCTAAAAAACCTAACAATCTCCCCTTTGACAAATTTTGTCTAAAACAATCTTTGCAAGAATCTTCAAAATACCAAGTAACTTGCATAGATGGGACAAAAGAGCGAGATATTATTTAGTCATACCTTCTTTCACATTATATTTGTTAAATTGTTGGTATTATTGAAAAAGATAAATATAATTTGCTACAATATGAAAATGCAAAATATATATTATCGATTCTATAAATTTTATCAAAACATTATAAAAACTAATGTCCTAATTTACACTGCAACCGTGCTTTTCTAAATGCTACTATCCTTATTTATTAATTTTGTTAAGTCTAAACCTAATTTTTTCCCCCCATTAATTCCTTATTAGGTTTGCAACAACTCAACCCTAAAATGTTGGCTCTAAATAATGCTAATCCTCAACCCTAAAATTTTGGCTCTAAATTTGCATGATAATCCCTTACTCCTTAAAAAAAATTATATTCCTATCATATTGTGTCATCGTTTGTATAAATATGTTGCTTCTGTACACTTATCGTTATTTATTAATTTTGTTAGGTCTGCAGCAACTAAACCTAATAATTTTCCTCTAAAATGCTACATTAGGTTAGTAGCAATTTAACCTAACAAATTCTATCTAAAATGTTGTTGAATGCATATTAAATTAATTTTAATCATAATATTGTATATTTATTAAGTTTGTTTGTGATTTTTAGTTAGACCTGCGCAACGCGCGTGTCAAAAATTTTTAACAATTTTATCCTAAAATTTTGGCTCTAAATTTGCATCATATATATTTTTTATTTCTCTTTCTAATAACCGTGAATATTTTGTCAAAGCAAAAATTTAATAGATATTTTAATCTTTATCTGTATTATTTATTAATTTTTTTAATTTTACAGCAACTTAACCTATTGTTTCTGTAGATTTTTTTTTGACAAGTTGTTGTACACTTATTTAATATGTTTACAAACAGAATACCCTAATTTCCATGCAAACTCAGCTACCCTAAATAATTTGTTAGGAATCATGAACAACATTAATTTTTTATGTTTAACTATAAAAATAATAAATAAAATTGACCCGTCCAACAATATAATTTTGTATTTTTTTTATCTTTTTCTTTATAATTTATTTTATTATTATTTGATTGTAATACTGTATCTTTAATAATCTAATTTGCGTTTATTGATCGACCCAAGATCTTACGGGTTAAAAATTATTTATTGGTCTCTATTATAGTCGAGAAGAGTAGTCAAAAGTCTAGTTAAATAATATTTTTGTGGTAGCAATTTGCAGTTCATCGTGGCATTCCACATGTCGTGGGAAATAGCATTTCCCCTTCGCATCCGAGATTTGTATTAAAAAAAGTGATAACGAAATTTGGGTTTCCCCTTTCCCCTTCCTTTAAGGGTCGACGGCTGCCCACTTCCTTTAAGGGTCGCCGGCTTGGCCACTATCTTTATATTAAACGTTGATCGGCGCATTGACTTGAGAGCAGTAACAAATGATATGCAAGTTCTACGAATATCAAACTGTTCACTGTTTGTTTTTATTTTTATGGGGTCCATGGCCGCTCACTCCCTTTAAAATCCAATTATTGAGAGTCTCATACTTCGTCTTTGTGTTTCTGATACATCATATCATCACTTCACAAATTTAGAGGTAATAACAAAGAGTTTGTTGCTGCTGTTTTTGGAAAGGCTTCTTTTTGGTACATTGTTCTTCTCTCTTTCCCTTCTCTAAGGAAATTTGGTTTATCAATATCATCTATGCTATCTACTACTTGTAGTACGATTTACTCGGTCTGTAAATTTGAATCAATAAAAAGTGATGTGTTTAAAGTTGTGATATGGTTTAAGCGAGGATAATAGTTTCAACTTTTGTCATGTTCCTCACCCTCCAATTTATTTAGTTTTGAAACAGTTTTACGATCAAACATAATATTAAAATTGTCTTGTCCGATTAGGGATGGCAATTGAACTCAGGCCCTATGGATATCCGCAAAAAATACCTACAATGGTAGGGTTAAACCCTGTTTTCATGAGTTTAGGCACGGGTCCAGATAATACCCACACATATTAATGGATATGGGCATGCGTAAGGGTACTAGTGCTCAGTCCTGTAACCCCTCATATACATATTTATATAATAACATAAATAATTTATTTATTTTTGGTGCATAATTAATTAATTTATTTAGATATTTAAGCCAAAACCTAAACCTAAACTAAAAAAACTACTTGATACAATATCAGCTTCATCTTGTCGGTGTACAATTTCTTAAGGATATTTTAGATATTTTTTATTTGACTAAATACTACAATTTGTATTATTTTATAAGTTAATTTTAAAAAATGTGGACCATAGTTTTATTTTAATAGTGATGTTTTTATTGTCTATTCATAGTTAAAGTGTGGGTAATAGGTACGGGTATGAACACTTAGGTACCCATAGGGTATAGGGTAGGACACTAAAGTTGTTGCCCACGAGAGTATGGACACGGGTACGAGTATTTTTTACAAATGTGGGTATAGGGATGGACACTCTAGTACCCTACCCATTGGATACCCATTGTCATCCCTATCTCCGATCCATAAGTTAATAGTACACATTAAAACGTTTAAAAAAAAAAAATTAATTACTTTCTTTTCTTTTAGTTTTTTTTTTAATAAAGAAAACTTTAAAAGAAGTAGTTATCTAATTACTTTCTTTTCTTTTAGTAGTTAGTCAAATTTTGTTATTAGAGAATAATTGTAATCAAAATAACTTTTCCTTCAGAATTTCTTTTTTTTTACGCTTTCCCCTAAGTTCTATTTTTTTCTTCATCATTTATCATCTAGAGAAGCACATATACAACTATTTGAATATAGGCTTGGATCTGTGTTTAGGAAAGATATTGATCATGGGTAAAGGAAAACACGAGCACTGCTGGAAACATGTTACAAGAGTAAAAAATGGTGTTAAATGGATATGCAATATGGCATCAACTTCAAGTAATCCACCACCAGAAGCTGTGATTAATAGACTTTATTCAACACAAGATCAAGGTAAATGAAAACCAATTTTTTGACTAATATTTGGCTTCTATACTCCTTTACTATACATATTTAGCTCATGAATTAAGTAGTATAGCATACAATAGAAAATTGTTAAAGTAAGTCAATTAATATTCCGTTAGTATTAGATATTAGTGAACTAGCAAAACGGAAGAAACCATAGAGCTATCCAAACAAAAAAGAAGCTAACTTGGGACAATCAAGACAACATAACCTTAAACCCTTTGATTGCAACAGCATACCATTATACAAAATTAGGGATGTACATGGGTTAGGTTGAGTAGGTTTTGGCCTAACCCGTTACCCAATCCGTTGATTAAACTATGAGTTGGGTTTAACATAGAACTCGTATTTACATAGCTAGATCTGAACTGAACCGAACCAGTTTTTTTGGGTTGGTTCGAGTTGGGTTCACGGGAACCCATTCAATTATAAAACTATTTTTTTGGTTATATTTATTTGCACAAAAGAATACTAATCCCTGCAAATTTATGAAGCATAATATAGTACCAAAATTCAGAAAACATATCACTTCCGGTCTTCCACTTAAGCAAAAACAGTAGTAGCATATGGGTATACGGGTTGGTAAGCCAAAACCCAATAACCGAACAAAAGTTAATGGGTTCATGCGGGTTGGGTCGGGTTAGACCCGTCCCAGACCAGGTTTGGATAAATTTAGGGTTGGTTGGTTTGGGTGGCCGGGTCCACGGGTCGGCCCGCACCCGTGTATCCCCTTATACAAAATAAGCAAGAAAGCAAGTGATCTATTCCAGACAACATACATCCCACAAGAAATAGCCTAAACAAGACAAACAACCAAACCAATCCCTCTAAAACGACTTCTTAAAAACCAGGAACAAAATTATGGAAGTCACACATGAGCAACTCCTACATACACCTATTAGAGGAAAAAATAAGACTAAACAGTCTTAAATACCAAACTTTTTTTTACACCTATGCAATTTAAATATACAACCAGCCAGAACCAATTTCAAAGAAAAAAAAAACAATGTCACAAAATAAATATCAGGCAAACACACAACTTTTAACGTGGAAAACCTGCCTTAATATGATAGAATAAAAACCACGAAACCTAGTCTAGCTAAAACCTTTCACTATCTATAATATAGACATCAAAATCTACATCGCGTGCAACTATGATGTGTCTTTATCAATTTTCTTCTCACTATCTTCTTCTCCTTCCCTTGAGCAATCTACAATATATTTTTATGTGTCCCACCTTACTACAATTATAACATGAAAATTCGTTTTTGGTTCGATACTTGATGCAACTCTCATATTCGTAATGCTTATGAAAATTCCTAGTTTGACTTCTTCCTGTGACTTTGTAACTATAGATTCTAAATGAGTAGGAGTAACGATCAAACTGCACTCTTTTCTTCTAGCCTCTTCAGTAAGCAAGCTCTCTTTAACCACTTACATTGCAACCTTCCCATTGGGAGATGAATTAGTAAGTGTCAAAATAAGAACTTCCTAATTATCATGCAAGGAACTGAGCAATAATAGAGCTTGCAACTCATCATTCAATTTAATATTCATTACTTCCTAATCCAAAACGAGCTCCACATATCTATAGCCCACATCACTTCCTCATCCTCACTCTAATTCAAATAAAAACAAGCATCATTAACTGTGTCAACCAAACGCCCCTACTACCACTGGTCCTCTCCTTCTACCTAATGAACAACCTCTAGTATCAAGCCTTCAAAATACTCCACTTACTCTTCCTCCCACCAAAACAACCTTCTTCACTAACTCCAATAATATTCTATAATATAGAAACACTATTTATGTTGTAAGAAATATTTAGCACAAAATTGATCATCAAAAAATAAACCTACGTACTTAAAAAATTTATAAAAATTCTCTATGCATTTCAAGTAGCTTCAAAGTGAGATTGTAACACGTAATGAGACTATGAGAAGGAGAATATGGTGGCCACATGATAAAAAAATTTAAATCCATGGTTATTTTAGTAATTGCCCCTATATTTTTCTGTAGGGTGGTTTGTGGCCCAGCCCACCTATGCCCTAACTTCGCTCTGTCATTGAAAATCATTCATTTATCCATTAACAATTCACTAAAAATTACTTTAAGAGATCTAATCAAATCTATCGATTAAATATGAATTCATCAAAACCATCTATTAGAACATACTAATCTGAGAGGACCAATCTCACCGCCCACTTGCAATGGTGGTGGGGCCCATTTAAAGCTAGAATAAAGCTTTGCATGGTCCAAGATCCTTGAGAGAAATAAACTCCAAGATCGCAAACCAACCATTAGGCCAACCCTAAATTGGGTTATTAATTTATTTATTTTACAAAACAAAATTTACTTTTTTTTCTTTTGATGAATTCAGCCCAAAAACAGATTTTAATACTTTGAAGAAAAAAAAACTAAATATTAAAAATTTATTTAATTTTTAAAAAAATTATCATTTGAATAATACAATGCCTAGGTTTACATTGACTTTTTTGAGTAAAAAAAAAAAAGCTACATTGAGTTTTTTTAAAGTGTTATGCCATATATTAAATCAGTAAACAATTTATGTAACATGACAAACGCAATGGATCAGGTGTGAACGGTAGCGGTGGTAACAGAAGTGTTTCTGAAAGTGAGATTAATCAATTAAAACAATTGGTTCTTGATTTAGAATGTGAGGAAAAAGATATTGCAAAACAACTTCGAAGGTTGGAGTCTCGGGGAAAAGAGCGCAAACCAGAAGTTGATGTATGGCTGAGAAAATTACAAGATATGAAAGGAAGCATGTATGATATGAATAACTTAAATGGAACTCTTGATGCAACTGAACTGATAAAAAATATGAAAAGACACAAGGAAGAGAAACCTATCATTTTGTCGACTGAATTTGTCGGGAGAGAATTAGAATTTAAGATCAAGAGAGTATTTAAACTTCTGGAAGATGACAAAGTTTTTGTTATTGGCATATGTGGAATGGGAGCAATGGGAAAAACTTTACTTGCAGCTCTCGTGGAGAAGGAAGGAAAAAGGAAAGCAACTTTTAAGGATGTGATTTGGGTCACTGTTTCTCACAATCATAGCATCTCAAAACTGCAACATGATATAGCAAAAAGAATAGGCTTGAAGCTTGATGAAGATGATGAAAGAGTTAGAGCTGACAACTTGTGTTCGGCATTGGAGAAGAAGGGAAAATCAATTCTTATTTTGGATGATGTTTGGAAATATATTGATTTGCAGAAGGTAGGAATTCATCCAAAAGTGAATGGCATTAAAGTGATTCTAACAACTCGTTTGAACCATGTATGTGACCAGATGGATTGCCGGCCATTAGATACAGCTGTATTATTACAAATGTATCCTCTCAGCGCATGTGAAGGGTGGGAGTTGTTTATGCTAAAACTCGGAGTTGATGGAACACCTAAGATACTTCCATATGAAATAGAAAAGATTGCAAGATGTATTGTAGAGAGATTTAAGGGTTTACCACTTGCAATTAATGTGATGGCTAGAACTATGAAAGGGATTAATGACTTTCATCAATGGAAAGATGCACTCAACAAACTTGAAAAATTGGAAATGGAACAAATGGTGGAAGAAGAAGTCTTCAAAGTATTAAAGCCTAGTTATGATAATTTGATGGAAAAGAACTTGCAAAACTGTTTTTTGTATTGTGCATTATTATCTATTGATGATTGCGATTGGGATAGGGATTGGGATTGGGATGAGTTTGAAAAAGATGAGTTGATCATGAAGCTAGTTGATCATGGGCAGATAAATGGGAGTATGTGTTTGGAAGAAATATTTGTTGAAGGGAATACCATATTGAATAAGCTTAAATCCCATTCTTTGATTAATGTTCTTAGTTCTGTTATAGTCACACATCCCATGGTGAGAAATATGGCATGTTATATCTGGAAAGAGAGTCAAAGGAATGCTATAGTGAAATTGGGCAAAGGATTGACCAAGAAACCTCTCTCACATGGATGGGTAACTGATTTAGAGTTGGTTCATATGCGAGATTGTGATATAGAACAAATCCCAGAGGGAATGTCACCTAATTGTCCAAAGTTGTCCACCTTGATTATAAATAAAGTGTCCATTAATCATGTTCCTGAGAGTTTTTTCAAATATATGAATTGTTTATCAATACTCGATCTATCTGATAATGAAGAACTAGTATCTTTGCCGAACTCGGTGAGTGGGTTGAGGTCTCTTGTTTCTTTAGTGCTCAAAAGATGTGCTTCACTGATACATGTGCCACCATTGGGAGAACTACAAGCATTGTCAAGACTAGTCATTTCAGAGACTTCCATTGAGCAAGTACCAATAGGCTTGGAAAAACTAACCAATTTGAAATGGCTTGATCTATCCAAAAACATGAGGTTGAATTTGGAATTAAGGTCTTTTTCATCCTATCTGATTAAATTGCAATACCTCGATCTCCGAGATACGCATGCTGTGAATACGGTTGAAGATGTTCAAGGGATGAATATGCTTGAATGTTTTGGTGGTGCCTTTGACTACAAATGTTTCAATCAATCCATGCAAAAAAACCTTGACATGAGTTTTGAGCGCATCAAAACATACAATCTCATATTAGGAATTGTATGTAGTGCATCATTAGCTGACTGGTGGCATCATCTTAATTTGAAAAGATTTGGTTCAGCTGATCGTGAAATTAAGAGTATACAATTTGGAGATTGTGATCAATTCTCCCACATACTTCCTAAAGACCTTACATGTCTGTTTATATATCAAAATAATCATTTGGTTTGCTTATGTGATGCTCTTTCATATAACACTACTTCTTCTTTGAGGAAAATTGGAACTTCTGATTGCCAACAAATGGAGAGCTTGTTTTGTTTATCAGGTTCTTGTTCCTTTTGCACCAAGATTCACAGCCTTGAAGTTTTGATACTTAAAAGTTTGAAAAGTTTAACCGTTCTCTGTAAAGAAGTTTTTGATGTTAGACAATCTTTGACACCATTTGGCAGATTCTCTTGTCTAAAACAATTTGACATCCGCGGTTGCCATTTGATAGAGAAGTTGTTTACACCACAATTAGTTCTACAACTTCAAAATCTGGAGATAATATCCGTAATGAGTTGTGATTCAATGAAAGAGATATTTGCAGTGAGCAACAGTGATGACAATGACCGATCCATCATTTCACTTCCTAATTTGACCGAATTAACCTTGAATTATTTACCACAATTGAAGATCGTGTGCAAAGGGAGTATATCATGTGGATCTTCACCAGAAGTGTATATCTTTGAATGTCCAAATTTAGAATGGCATCCAACCATTTTTGGTGCAAAGGCAATATATACTGATTTCTGACGCTTAACCGATTTTTGGTATTGATTTAAGGTCTGTTTACATTTTGATGTTGAACTTTGTACAAAATAATATTAAATAACTATTTTATAAATTATTACTTGTCAACGGTACAATTTGTATTCAGTTCTTGCAGATCCTTCATTTCCTAACATTTTTATAAGCAGAACGATGTGAAAATATGTAATTGCGTGACTTTCTCCCAATAGCCATGTACACATAAGAAGTAACAACAATCACTTTAAATTTGCAATTGCATACCTTTTTCCCATATATTCTAATCTCCTTTCGGTCTCTATTTTGGTCTTGATTAACTCCTTTTTTTTAGAGGCTGTCAATCCTTTCCAAGTTTCAGCACTAGACTTCTCTCAAGCAAGTTTTTTCTTTCTGTTCTAAGTTGCTTCTGCATATCATTCTGCACATCAGCTTCAATTTCTTTCATTGTGCCTGCAGCATAGAATTTTGGCTCGCATTCTCTCTCTTTTTCCTTAAGCTTCTCTGCTGTCTTTTCCAAGGCTTGCTCCTGTTTCGCAACCTTCTACAGCCATGTGACTGATTCCGCTAAGCTACTCTACTTTCTTTCGTCTACACTTCCACCAATCTAGACTTCAATACATCTATCTTCAAAGAACATTTCCATTTTATCCAATTCTAAATCAAACTCTGGCTTCGTCACATCAAGAGTAACATTGTGTTCATCAACAATTATGCTTCTGAGTTGTTCTCAACCTAAAATGAATACAGGCTGAAGTTCAATAAACAAATTAAAATGCAAAATAGTGATGGTTCTTAAAAGACAGTGATTAAACCATGTGTCAGATAATTTCATGACCGCAACTTGAATAACAGTAAATGCAACAAATAGCATACGTCCAACAACTATGCTAATTTTTTTAATGACCAAAACTTTTCTATTTTTTTACCAAGTTCAGCAATTTACATAAATTTATTGTGTACCCATCTTCCATAATCTCGCAAAATAAATATAGTCCCTCTTTGAGTTCCAAGTTCATTTACATTCCTGAATCAAACGTTAACCACAGAAACACTAATTGCAACTAAAAAATTAATATGAATCAAAGTTAGTTAGCCACAATAATGGGAGTACTATGCAATGCCTTATGATTTCCTATCAATCTCTGCACTCTGTCTGCTAATTTCAGCAAGTATGCCATAACATTACAAGAAATTATAGATTTTGCTACCATTATATTTTACTACAAATGATTGTTTTTATTTCTTGAGAAGATTACTTATTATTAGTTTTAGTAAAAAAAAAATGATTATTACTCTCCTTCTTCATCACCAATTACTCGTTCCTAGTGGTTCAGTTTCTTGGGCCACAGAAAATCAACAAGAGGCTTAGGGACACTAAGAAAGCAATCAACAATAAAGCATGTCTCTAATATATTATAACATAATACATTTAAGCAAAAAAGTTTTAAATAGCTTTACCTGATGTATAATCAACAAGAGGCTTAGGGATACGAGAAAAGCCATGCTCTCAACCTTCTTTAGCTTTCTGCAGACACTAGATATGACTTCTGGATAGGAATAATCACCAGAATCATTGGCGTTCTTGAATCATCTGGAGATGAAACTTGAAGTACATAATTTGATACACTAGGCCAAAGGCTTCTTGGACCGGAGCTAGAAAAAGACGCATTGTGCTTCATCTTATTTTTCATTAGCTCCAACCTTTCAGTTCCTCTGAAAATTTTTCAGATATGCCTCGTGGTTAAGATATTTCAAATACCTAAAGTATGAAAAAAAAGTTTGAGAAAAAACAAGCACAACTTATAGATAATTCTTTCTTATTTGGTTTTCCATTAAAATCTTAAATCTCTCGGTTAGCATTGTGCTCATAGATAATTTTGTGAGTGTGATTTTATAATTGACTACAATGACTTTCTATTCTAGCCAATAATAATCTGCTATGAAAATTTTGCTTTTCATTATAAAGGACATTTATCTACAAACATTACTTACAGCATCTATGTCCAATCAGAAACCCTATAGTAGGTGGTTTCACAAGTTGTGTGAGTTGTGGTGGTCAGCACGAGGACCTTGCTCATATTTGTTTTGTTTATCCTTTTTTATGGTACAAGTTAGGCGTAAAACTAATCTTTGGAATGTTGTTCATGAGGCGTTTCTCAAAAAGAATTCAGCAGTTGATGTCGTTTTCGAATTGTTAAATCAGCTATCTCAAGAATTCGTTCAAAGATTTTTAGCTATCCTCTGGAGCCTTTGGAAGCATAGAAATCTCAAGCTTTGTCAAGATGTCACAGAAACATGTACTCATGTAGTAGATCGAGCTTGTAACCTTATGGAGGATTGATATGCAGCTAACACTACTACTCTAGCAACTAGTTGAAACAACACTTCAGCTAGTCGAAACAACATTTTAATAAATTCAGTTAGTAATTATCAGACAACAACAACAACACTGATAAAACAAGGTTATTCAGTTACAACTCGAAATTCTTCTTCTGCAACAAGGAGGGTTCTGGCTTTGGTCAGGTGGCAGCATCCACAATGAGGTCGTCTGAAATATAATGTTGATGCTTCATTTTTGGATCAGTTGAATATTGGCATATGGATCTGTGATGATGAAAGTACCTTTGTTGTAGAAGAAGATTACAACAGACGCCGTCTGAAATATAATGTCGATGCTACGTTTTTGGATCAGTTGAATATTTGTGTATGAATCTGTGATGACGAAGGTATCTTTGTGTTGGCTCAAACTGTCCCGCTCTTTCTCTTGTGTATTCAGTTGACATGGGAGAAGCCTTGGGTTTATTCCACGACTTACAATGGCTAAGTGACATGCAATTTGATGACGTCGATGTCGCCTTCGATTCAAAGACTACAACAGATGTCTTCCACCATCGCCATGCTGATATTACAGAATTTGGACAAGTAATTTAGCATGTCTGAGTCTCTTCAACACACACTTCTCAAATTCTAAGGACGATTTCAACAGGCGACAAGCAAATGAAGTAACTCACACCCTTGTAGGGGATGTTGCATTAGCCGCTAGTCCCACTATTTATTATCATGTACCTCGTTGTATAAACTCTTATTATTAATGAAATGCTATAAGCATACTTCTTTACTTTTTTTTTTTTTTAAAAAAAAAAAAGCATCACAAGAAGGAGTGGAACGGCACACACAAGGGTGTATGGTCAAAACCCTAGCCGAGCAACCGATTACGACTAGATAGTCCGTGAACCGATGCAAAAATGGTGTACTGGTACACCTGCTTCCTAAATCAATGAATTAAAGATCATTTTTATGAAGTAAAGAACTATTTCTTGACTTTTATATTTTTAGAAATATAATTTCATAAAAAAAACATCATTTCATTGTTTTTAATAATCATATTAATTTTTTTTATATTTTATTGTAAAAAATAATTAATATTCACTATTATGAGTAATAAAAATTAAAATAAGTTTCTTAAAAAAAAAAGAAGTTAAATTTTGTTTAGCTGATATTTTTTATAAGAGTACTACCATTTAATGCAAAACATTTCATCCCAAAAGCTTCCGAACTGTTTTCCACCGCCAAATCTCCCCACGGTATGAAGTTCATGTGCTGAAAAACAGGAAAAGAGGTGGTGTTCATGTTATTTTATACCGTCGTGAATTTGTCGACATAAAAAATGTCGGGATATATAACATTAGTGTTTTGATAAATAAGATTTAATTATTATAACTCTAAATGAAGCATGTATACAGCTAACAGCTAAACTAGTGTAACGTAAAAATTATCAGCCGAAATTCGTATTAAACGTTTATCGACTCATTCTACAAAAGAAAAAAAATAGTTTTCCTTCAAAAAAAAAAAAAGAAAAAAAATAGTTTATCGACTAGTTGACTTACATTAATTAAACGTTTATACATGGTCATGATCGTCGCTGTTTAGGAAATTAAAACAATTTATTGATTGGTTGTTAGGGTTCCACGACTGCCCACTTCCTTTAAATTAAACATTTATTGATGCGTTGACTTGAGAGCCTTAATACTGTTAGAACTGTTAGAACAATCACTATGTTCTTTACGCAGCGGAAGTGCTTATTAAGAATAAGCTATTTTATGCAAGATGAAACAAAACGATGGAATAAATGAAAAAATAGAGGAAGAGAAACTCTATGAAATTTTTATTCACACTTGTGTCACTTGTATCACATTATTTACATAGTAAGAGTGAGTATATATACAACAAGATGTTGTAACAAACTCTTCTAACAAGATTACTACCTTGGTTAACAGGCTAACCAAGTTTGTTACTAGACTCTGCTTCTGAACAATATCAGAAGCTACTGGACTCAGCTTCTGAAAACCATCAGAAGCTACACTTCAGAATCTGTACATCAGGAGCTGATCAACAGTACTTCAGAAGCTCCTATTTCAGACGTTGTTTTCAGCAGCACTCTTCACTTCAGAAGCAGAACCACAATTATTGATTAATATTCTATTACTCCCCCTTAATCATAACTGCTGACTATTAAAAACACCTAATCTCTTTCTCAAGAATTCAAATCTATCAAGCTTCACTGCTTTCGTAAAACCATCAGCGAGTTGCAATTCTGTGGGGCAGTAGTGCAGTTCAATCATTCCATTAGTCACCTGCTCCCTGATGAAATGGAATCTGGTCTCAATGTGTTTGCTCCTGCCATGTGATATTGGATTCTTTGCAAGACTTATGGCTGATTTGTTGTCAATTTTCAGTGTTAAAGGCTTCATCACTTCACACTTAAGTTCCTTCATTACTGAATCCAGCCAAAGTGCTTGACACGCAGCAAAGGTTCCATCTATGTACTCTGCTTCACATGATGAGAGTGCAGTGACTGGTTGCTTCTTGGTACACCATGAAATTGTAGCATTATTGAATTTGAACACATATCCTGAAGTGCTTCTCCTATCAGTTAGGTCTCCACACCAATCACTATCAGAATATCCTATGAGCTCATTTACTTCACTTTGAGCTCCATAAGGAAATAGCAGAGCAAAATCTATGGTGCCCTTTATGTATCTGAGAATCCTCTTTGCAGCTATCAGATGAGATTTCTTTGGGTCATGCATGAACCTGCTAATCACACTCACTGAGTAGCATATATCTGGCCTGCTGTTACATAGATACCTCAGAGATCCCACAATTTGTCTGAACTTTGTAGAATTCACCTTTTCTTCTTCAGTGCACTCATCCAGCTTTGAGTTTGTTTCTGATGGATTTGAAACTGTATTGCAGTCTTTCATTTCAAACTTATCAAGCAATTCGCCAATGTACTTTTTCTGATACATCACTATACCAGTTTTCACTTTCACAAGTTCCATTCCTAAGAAGAATGAAAGTTCACCCAGATCAGTCATTTCAAACTTCAGCTTCAGTTTCTCTTTAACCTTCTCAATTTCTGATGCTGAGCTGCCGGTAATGAGTAAGTCATCAACATATAGACAGATTATCAAAGTTCCTCCATCAGAAAGCTTCTGAACATAAACACCAAACTCAACTGAACATTTATCAAAGCCTATTTGGGTTAAAACGTGATCAATCTTCTTATTCCATGCTCTAGGAGCCTATTTTAATCCATATAGTGCCTTGTGCAGTTTATACACCATATCTTCTTTCCCAGCAATTTCAAAACCTGGTGGTTGTGATACATACACTATCTCTTCCAGTGGCCCATTTAAAAATGTTGACTTTACATCTAAATGGTAGAGTAACCACTCATTCTTACAAGCAATAGCAATGACCAGCCTCACAGTTTCAATTCTAGCGACTGGAGCAAACACTTCATTATACTCTATGCCTTGCCTCTGAAGAAAACCTCTGGCCACCAATCTTGCTTTGTGCTTAGAGACTTGTCCGTCAGGGTTCAACTTCACTTTGAATACCCATTTGACATCAATTTTCCTTTTTTTGTCTGGCAAGTCAACTAGCTCCCAGGTTTGATTCTTCTCAATTGACTGCAGTTCTTCAACCATAGCTCTTTTCCATACATCAGTCTTCAAAGCTTCTTTGTAATTGACTGGTTCAACATCTGCTAATAATGCAAAATGAATGAGATCACCTTCATCATTCACTGCATTATCACATGTGATTTCACAATCAGTCAACCTGGCAGGTGGATTTCTGTTCCTTTGAGGTCTTGTTGGTACTATGATTTCCTCTTGATCATCTGCAGTAACTCCGTGATCACCTTCACCTTCTGATTCATCACTTGAATCAGGGTATATGTAGCTTTGCTGGGTTTCACTGTTGTACTCAGGTTCATTTTCCCATTTCCACTTCTCAGCTTCATTCACTATCACATCTCTGCTGAAATGAACCTTCTGAGTCACCGGATTGTACAGTTTGTATGCACCAGTGGGATGATACCCAATGAGTATCATGATTTCACTTTTATCTTCTAGCTTGCTTCTTCTAGCATCTGGTACATGCTTATAACACAAGGAACCAAACACTTTTAAGTGTTTAACACTGGGCTTTCTTTCACACCAAGCTTCTTCTGGCACCTTCAGATTCAGCTTCTTAGTAGGACATTTGTTCAGGATGTAAGCAGCAGTAGTTACTGCTTCACCCCAAAATTTGTGTGGTAAATTCTTCTGCTTAAGCATGCTTCTGGTCATGTTTAGCAGAGTCATGTTCCTTCTTTCTGCCAGCCCATTATGCTGAGGGGTATATGGAGCAGTTACTTCATGAACAACTCCTTGACTTGTGCAGAAAGCTTCAAATTCCTTTGATGTATATTCCCCTCCACCATCTGTCCTCAAAATCTTAATAGATTTATCACTTTCCTTTTATACTAAGATTTTGAATCTTCTGAATGTTTCTAAAGCTTCACTCTTAAGCTTAATAGTAAACAGCCAGATCATTCTTGTGAATTCATCAATAAAGGTAATGAAGTACTTACTACCACCAAGAGAAGGTACTTCAAATGGACCACAAATATCTGAATGAACAACTTGCAGTGCTTCACTTGCTCTTTTAGATGCATCAAATACAAATGGCAATCTACTTTGCTTGCTCTTCACACATATTTCACATATGGATTTCTTGGCATTCAGTTTTGGTAAACCATTCACTAAATCTTTAGAACTCAACTCACTCAGACTTCTAAAGTTGAGGTGCCCATACCTCAAATGCCATAATGCTTCAACATCCTCAATAACAGTTGCAGACATACACATCATCTTGTCACTTGATATGTTGCATCTGTAGGTTCTGTTCTTTGACAAAGTAGATTTTAACACCAGATTCTTCTTTGGATCAAACAGTTTCAAGGATTCACCCTCCATTGAAACTGAGAATCCTTTCTCCACTAATTGGCCTATGCTCATCAGATTACACTTCATATCTGGAACATAGAACACATCTTCAATTATGACTTTACCACCAATATTGCTCCTCATCACTATGTTACTACTACCTTCTAATGCAAGCTTCCTGTTATCAGCCAATTTGATACTAGTTTTCTTGCTAGCATCAAAATTTGTTAACCATTCTCTATGAGTTGTCATATGATTAGAACACCCAGAGTCAAGGTACCACTCTTCACCTCTCATCCTATCTTCACATGTAGCAGCCATTAACAACACTGCATCAGGGTCACCTCCATGAGCAATATTAGCTTCTTCTGTATTCTGATCTTTCTTGAACCAACACTCATCAGCAAAATGTCCAAACTTATCACAATTATAACACTTAACCTTACTCTTATCAAAATCCTTCTTCTTGTTCTGATTTTTTCCAAAACCTCCTCCTTTAGAAGACTCGGTTTTGTTATCAGTCTTGGATTTTGAACTGTTGGACCAGTTTGGTTTGCCTTTCCCTTTCTTAAAATTCTTGCGATTTCCTTCTTTCTTTGTTGTTTGAGCTTGAAGAGCTTGCTGAACTGATCTTTCTGAACTTCTATCAATTACCAGCAGTTCATGTGCTTCCAGAGAACTCTGCAATTCTTCAATCTTCATAGTTTTCACATCCTTTGCTTCTTGGATTGCTACTACTATGAAATCAAACTTTTGGCTTAAAGATCTTAACACCTTTTCAACTACCATCTGATCAGAGATGTTTTCACCACAGTTCTTCATCAAATTCACGATTTCATTCATCTTTGAGAAGTAATCACTTACCTTCTGGTCTTCTTCCATCTGCATCATTTCATACTTCCTTCTATATGATTGCAGCTTGACCTGTTTCACCTTCTCTCCTCCATTGTGATAATTCTCAAGAATATCCCATGCTTCCTTTGATCTTGTTGCTTTGGCTATCTTCTCAAAGTGTTGATTATCAACATTCTGTTGAATGTAGAACAGAGCCTTGTAATCTTTCTTCTTGTTTTCTTTGAATGCAGCTCTCTGCACATCAGTAGCATTTGCAGGAGGTTCTTCAAAACCATTCTGAACAAGATCACTCAAATCTTGCGCGCCAAACAACGATCTCATCAAAGCGCTCCATCGTTCCCAATTCTTGCTATCAAGATATTTGATCCAAAACCGTTTATGTTCATCTTGCTAAATCTCAGAAACGGAGAAATCAATGCACACACCTCACTCTGTGTTTCCCGATGATGATTCCCCTCACTTTCACTCGTGTTTCCCTAAGATTCAACCCAAGCTCTCGATGCCAATTGTTAGAACTGTTAGAACAATCACTATGTTTTTTACACAGTGGAAGTGCTTATTAAGAATAAGCTATTTTATGCAAGATGAAACAAAACGATGGAATTAATGAAAAAACAGAGGAAGAGAAAACTCTATGAAATTTTTATTCACACTTGTGTCACTTGTATCACATTATTTACATAGTAAGAGTGAGTATATATACAACAAGATGTTGTAACAAACTCTTCTAACAAGATCACTACCTTGGTTAACAGGCTAACCAAGTTTGTTACTAGACTCTGCTTCTGAACAATATCAGAAGCTACTGGACTCAGCTTCTGAAAACCATCAGAAGCTACACTTCAGAATCTGTACATCAGGAGCTGATCAACAGTACTTCAGAAGCTCCTATTTCAGACGCTGTCTTCAGGAGCACTCTTCACTTCAGAAGCAGAACCACAGTTATTGATTAATATTCTAATAAATACTTCATCTTTGTGTTTCTCATATATCATATCATCACTTCACAAATTTAGAGATAAAAACAAGAGTTTGTTGCTGCTGTTTTGGAAGTGCCTTCTTTTTGGTACATTTTTCTTCTCCTTTTCTCTTGTTTTTGTTTTGTAATGAAATTTGGTTTATCATCTATACTCTACTAAGTTGTACAATTTATTTTAATGATTTCTATTATTTTTATTCATTTGTTGTTAGATTTGAAAATTATTGGATTGTGAGTGCTGTGAATGATCAATTTAACTATTATTTGCCTAATTTACGTGGAGTTCATATTTATCTGGAATTGATTGGAAAGTAAACTTTATTAGGGTAGGTTTCAATTTGTTTCCCCTGGTTTTCATGTCTAGATTATTAGATGATCATTTTGATATATAAGGCTAGCTTGTAGATTTATTGTGCAAATTATTTGAATTTTGTCTTGGATATGTGTTTAGGAAAGGTATTGATCATGGGTAGAGGAAAACACGAGCACTGCTGGAAACATGTTACAAGAATAGAAAATGGTCGTAAATGGATATGCAATTATTGTAATGATAAGTTTAGTGGAGGAGCTTCAAGAATTGAAGCACATCTGGGGTTGAATGGCAAAGGAGGAGGCATTAGGCGATGCTCCAAATATCATGAACGAGTTCACAACAATATGGCATCCACTTCAAGTCATCCACCAGAAGCTGTGATTAATAGACTTTATTCAATCCATGATCAAGGTAAATGAGAATATTTTTTACTAATATTTGACCTCTAAAGATATTCAAGAATTAGTTAGTTAGTTAGAAATTAGTTATAAGTAGTAAGTTACTCGATTAATTAGCCCATCGAGTTCTATAAGTAGCATAATCATGACCACAATTACTACCATTTTCAATTTAATTCAATATGTATTCTATAAATAGTAAGTTACTCGCTTCTAATATCATTAGGGTCTAGCTAACGAATGCCCTTATAACACTTGTTAAGGATTCAAAAATGGAAACAATTGATAACTTTTATGTAGATAAAGTTGCTTTTTGATGTTTCAATGTGATGAATACACAAATTCCAAGATAAAGTTCCTACTTTAAAGTTCTTATCAAGTCCCATATTATTATTTTCTAACAATATGTTGGCGATCATCCATGTTTTTGTTGAAATTGAAAAATTGTGACAATTTCTATCTTTCATTGAAAGTGGCTGAAGGTGTTCCACAAGTGATTGACACTCATACCAGAATCTCAATTAACCATCAAAATAATGTTGAAATCATGAATTTATCTGTAGGTAGGGGTTTCTAATTATTTTTTTTTGAAAAAAAATTATTGCAATGAAGTGCAAATTTAGTATTCCTCTATTTGAAAATAAATGTCGTTTAAAGTTGTTGCACCTATATTAGGGATGACAAAATGGATGGATTTGATGAATTTCGATTTCGATGGTATAATGGATCATAGATCAAAATTATCTATTAATCCATTAAAAATTCACTAAAATTTTTTTTAAAAATCCAATCAAATATATCCTCCATTAAACATGAAATTCATCAAATCCATCTACTAAAGCATATTAATTTTTTTTTCCAAGTTTTTAAAACATTTTTTTTTCTTTCTTTATATGAATTCAGCCCAAAAACATTTATTTTAATAGTTTTAAAAAACAAAGTATTAAAAATTAATTTCTTTTTAAAATTTATCATTTAAATAATAATACCTAGATTTACATCGACTTTTGTAAGTAAAAAAACAGAGCTACATTGATTTTTTTTTTTAAATTTTTCCCTTAAGAAGGGGAAAGAAGATGGAAGAAAGAATTGGAAACCCTTTAAGAAGGGGAAAGAAGATGGAAGAAAGAATTGGAAACCCAGAGGTAAAATTGAAATTTCATGTGTGACAGTGATTGCCAAGTCATCAAATTAGTGACGTGACAGTGATTAAGTTGGTCAAAGGACGAAATTTTAAATGATTAAACAATGAAAAGGTAAATTGCTAGGATTAGCAATTACAGGGACTCATTTTTAAATGACGCCTAATTGGAAGGACGAAACACATATTAAAACCTATAAATTATTACTTGTCAATGGTACACGTTTTATTAATTTCTTGTAGGAAGGAATGTATTCATCCTGTGCATGTACCTATCATATATTAATGAATGATATGATATGATGAAATTGAGCTCAGATTTCTCAACTTTTATAGAGACAGAACGATGTGAAGATTTGCAATTGCGTGCCCTTTTCCCAATCGTCATGCACACACTAGAAGTAACCACTAACGTAAAAAAATTAAAAAATAACTAAGATCACTGAAAATTTTACCTCAAAAATAGCATACATGAATATTCATCAACTGTAAAGGCCATGTTTTTCTTTTATTTATTTATTGATTTTTCTCTATAATATATTATGTTTGAAAACAGATGAAATACTATCATTCTTGGATATACAAAGAAACAAAATTCTACTTGATGAACTATATTCATGAGTTGATTGCTATGCAATTTTTAAATATCTAAATTTTCCAAGATTTGCATGCAAGATTTGAAAAACTAAATTCATCCAAGTTTTGCACTTTATTTACTATTTTCATCGTATTGTACAGAGAATCAGAAAGGCTTTAGTTTAATTTTCCAATGTGCCCTGCATCAAACTATATTAATTAGAAGAAAGGTACTACATTTTGTAGGAAATCAACTTTAGAAGGCTCACATCTTATTTTTTTAACTTTGGGTTTGATAACGAAATCATAACCAATGACAGTACGTAGTATAATACATTATGGATGATACAATTAATAATGGCAATTTATCTGACTTAATGAACAGTTTAAAATGTTCCATCCAACCAACCTAGTGTCTGGCCTAGCAAGAGTCAGGGTGCCTGCAAATTCCCAGCGGTTCAGTTTCTTGGTAACAGCCAACAACAAATCTTTACTGTCGAGCTTCGCATCAAAATCCTTCAAGAAATTCAGCAAGAGGTTTAGGGACACTAAGAAAGCATTCAACAATAAAGCATATCTCTAATATATTATAACATAACATACTTAAGAAAAAAAGTTTAAAATAGCTTTACCTGATGCATAATTAACAAGAGGCTTTGGGACACGAGAAAAGCCATGCTCTCAAGTCTCAACCTTCTTTAGCTTTCTGTAGAAACTATTCTGACTGAACTGACGTGACTTCTGGATAGGAACCACCACCAGAATCAACGGCGTTCTCGGATCATCTGGAGATGAAACTTGAAGGGCATAATTTGATACACTAGGCCAAATGCTTCTTGGACCGGAGCTAGAAAAAGATGCATTGTGCTTCATCTTATTATTCATTAGCTCCAATCTTCCTTTTCCTCTGAAAATTTGTCAAATATGCCTTGTGGTTAAGATATTTCAAATACCTAAACTTCTGAAATTTGTTTAAGAGAAAACAAGCACAAATAATCTAAAACTTAAACAATTGGTAATGAAGCCAAAATTATAATAATCAGAAAAACAATAGACTATAACAAAAAAGGTGAAATTAAAATGTTACAACATATGAAAGTATTTTCCTATCAGCTGCAGTTGACATTGGAGTTATCGTATGTAAGATTGGTTGACGGCTAAATCAGCTGTCGCCTAACAACTTAACGTAGCTACAGAGTTCATTATACCAAGATGTAAATAACTTTAATTCTAGGCTATTATTTGAGTTTAATTTGGGTCGTAGTAATGTTTAATGAGAGCCCCGATTGAACTCCTTGAGAAAGAAAGTGTTAAGTTAGCTAGAAAAAGGAAATGAAATATGAGCATTCTCCAGCTGCCCTTATTTGACAAAGAATCCATCACACGATGCAGTTTGACTAAGCCCCTGAAAGGTATTCATCTGCTTACCGACGGGGATCTGGAGGTCATGTCCGAAATCAACACCGGAGTTGTTCCACCTTTCACTATGTCAGAGCCAATATTAATTTAATATTGCCATTATGCAAATAAAAACTAATGATTTTATTCCTTAAAAAAAAAATTAATTACTTTACAAATGTATTTCTTAGGTGCTAAAAGAATTAATTTTTTAGGCGATAGTTTTGTTATCTACTGCGATTCTATCCAATTTGAGATATTAATTTCTACGGTTCCTTGTGTATGAGGATATCCTCAAAAAAAAAAAAACTTTACAAGTGTCAAGAAAAAGTGTCGAAGTACCGAAACCATTTTGCTCGTGTTATGTGTTTTATACACGGGATTCAAACGTGTTAAACCCTAAAAGCGCGTCACCTTTTATATGCTAACTGTAGAGAAGAAAACAAATTAACAAATACTACTAGCTAGTGATGTAAAGGTGATTAAGTGAGTTTACACTATTTGGGTAGTTTGACATTGTTAAACAATTTATTTTTGGGTATACATACACAGTAATTATACGTTATCCAATAAAAAACCAAAGATATGTTTAAAATATGAAGTTATCCAATAAAAAAGTAGATTGGTGAAAGAATGAATACAAGTGTAAACAAATTTTTATCCAACTTGAAATTTCGGAATCGTAAAGGACATATGTCATATACGATGTCAGGACATCATAAATGACGAACTGCAATGTCAAGACATCAGTACATATAACAATAATAAATAACTTTGTGTAAAGTGTATGAAGGAAATAACACAAAGTATTGTTGACCCAGATCGGTGCAACCTCACATATATCTGAAGGCTACCAAGCCAGGAAGGAGATTCACTATAGTAGTATCAATTCAAAGCATCCATAAAAACCTAGGTCTAGTAGCTTCTCACTAATCCCAAGATTGAAGCCTACATAAAAACCTCTGGTCTACTAGCCTCTCACTTAATCACTACCTGAGCATCTTAATCACTACATGAGCAATTTCTACCTAGGACTCTCACTAGTCCTAGATATGAGAGATCCCCCTCCCACTTCCTCTTAGTCACATATCCAAAGGTCGTCCTTAAAGTAACATGAATGGAGACACTCTCCTAGAAAAAGAATCGGCACTTGCTTACAAGCTTTGAGTGATTTAGAATTTACAACTCAATTACAGTCCAAATCTTTGCATCAACATCATATAAGAGTGACTCACATCAAGGACTCAAAAACCCTAACAATATTTCTTTTATCAAGCGGTGGTTTTGATCCAATATAACTCGACTAAAACAAACCAATTATGTAATATCCCGCTCGACGATTATTGGGATATTACCAATCAAACGTGTCAGAGGACCAATGTTCATGGAAAGCAAGTACGACGGAGAATGTCTATCAGACGATATCAGTTTAAGACAGAGGGCATTTTAGTCTTTTCACACAAGGAGTATATAAAGGTGGTAGGTTACTAAATCTTCATTCTCCATTTGGTTTCCTCTCTCTAAGTTTGGAGCAAGAGAATTGTCTCCTCCTTCTCTCTAAAACCGCCCCCTTTCCCTCAATCTTCATCCATCAAGATTTCAATTTGCATACAATGGTGAATCAAGAAAGAAACAAGTAGAAGAGAGGATTAAGCTTTGGGGTTGGTTTAGTGAGCCAAAGGCCATGCGTGCATGATGAATCAAGAGATAGGGTTTTGGTGATGAAAGATTTGAGTTGCATTGGAAGCTTGAAGATGCTGTAATTTAATCAGGTGAGTTCTTAGATAGCTTAACCTCCCTTTGGTTTGAGTAATTCTAGTAAGAAAATCATAGATCTTGCTAAGTTAGAAAAGTATGATTTTAGTTCCCAAAAGCCAATCTTGTTGTTTGATGTAGTATCAAAAGTGAGTATTTTTGTTATCGTCTCCACAGGGACTAGTGCGATATTCTAAGCCGTTCAACAATCGATATCGTTATGAGCTAAAGGAGTGGTGATAAGTTTTGTTTCATAAACTAGAAAACTATGAAATTGTAAACAATATGAGAGTTAATAGGGAAATGATTATGCTGGGATTAAACTTCATCAACCTACTTATACATATTCTCGGATTAGTGTTGCGGATTCTAATTATCAATTGATATTATCACATATTTCTCGACAACATCATTCGTGTCCAAATGATGTCGTGATTTCTATTGGGTCATTCAATCGTCGATTTCCCAAACTATTGAACGATCCAATAGTCGATTGTATCGTTGTATAGCTGATTTCCCAAGCTATCAAACGATACAAAAGATTTGGGTTCCAATATTCAAGGTGATTATCAAAACCTAAATTTCATGTCTAGAATAAAAGGTTTGATAGAAGATTATTCTAACCTAGATTCAAAAGGTATCTTTCAATAATAATTCAAACCTATAAGATTGTAATGGAAAACAAGAATAACCTCAACATCATAAGATAATCAAAATCAAACAACATCATAATCAAAAGGAATACATACTAGTAGAGTTGATTACATTTAATCCCAACAAAAGAGTTTAGCTACTCATTTTCATAGTAACCTTAGAAGGAGAAGAAAAGAAAACGAATAGCCAAGCCATGATGTCTCAATGATCTTGAGAGTCCTCTCCAATCCTTATAGCTCCTTGCTTCTTGATGTTCTCTCTGGTTTCCCCTTGCTTTTTCTCTCTCTAAAGAATAATCTTTTTTTTTGGTTTGAGGTTTGGGGCTATTTATATAATTTCTAGAAAATTGCAGCGTGGCTTAGCCACGCTCACTTCGATTAGCCACACTCAGATTTCTTCCCCACTGGGTTTCTGCCACATCAGCACTAGATGTCCAAAACCGCCTTAGCTCGCCTAGCCACGGATATCTCTCTCTTAGCCATGCTTCGTTGCTTTGACTTTGCTTAGCCACGCTTCCAAATTCAGATTTCCTTTGCTCTCTGACTTGCATTGCTTTGACATGGCTTTGACTTTGCTTAGCCACGATGACAACATCTAATTTTCTTCACTTTCTTTGATCTTTTTCTCTTGGCAAGAAAATCCCTACATAATTGGTTGGTATTAGACATAAAAAGCATAAAGTAGTATTTATCTATTATTTTGGAGCTTTTCGTGAGATAATTTGTAAAACAAGTAATTAAAGTGCCTAAAATATATATGCTATTTAACTAATTTCTGGCACTTATCAAACTCTCCCCAACCTAAATCTTTGTTTGTCCTCAAGCAAAGGACTTAAAAATGAAAATTTATATGCCTTGAACAAATTGTTTGGATGCAAAATATGGTTTGAGAAAATTATGAATCAATCAATTTTGATATAAAAGATTAGAGTGCATGATTCAACTGTGAATTACACGGGAAAGTCTCAAGTCTCTCATTGATCTGGAAATGTTGTGAATGCGAAACAGGTCCTAAACACAAGATTCATGTCATGCAGTTCAAGTCAATAACACGGCTACTAGTGAACCAGACCTAACACACTTCTTTATAAGTAGATAAACAATTGAAATCAAATGAGTGAGGGTTATGAACACACATCCGGCAATCAAGTTAACATTCAAATCAAGTTATGTATCCATCCAAATATCATTCCAAAAGGCACAAAAGCATGGATCATAAGGTCTTTTAAGGGTTGTAACTTGGCTCGGCTACAAAAGAAAGGATATTTGTGGGTCAATTGAATTCAAATGGCCAAGCATAAGGGAACATTCCTTCTATTCACATTCAAAAGACAAATTTAAAAGAATCCCCTTAATTCTAAACAAACCCTTGGTGTTTAAACATGACACACCTTGATCTTGACAACTTATTCTATTTTTGAATTTTTCTTTCTTTTTCTTTTTCTTTATCATGTACACATTTTTCTTTTCTTTTCTTTTTCTTTTTGTATTTATAACACAACATTATCTTGATCAAAAATAAGAATACACCATTTTACTTGACAAATGATTTGCATCTACCTTTTTCTCCCCAACTTGAACAAAACATACCCTATTCGAATGTTCCCCTATTTTATGGCAAAAGGGACAAATAAACAATGAAGGTTTAGGGTTCAACAATTAAAAACATATCAGGGTCCGATAGTGCAACAAAAATGAACTGGATTTGAAAAACTTTAAGGCAATGTCATCAAGCATTGTGCTTATGAATTGACAGTTCATAATTGAGGACCCTGATTCATTTGGCTCAAGTGGGTTAGCAAATACTAGCTCTTCTCACAAGGTAGGCTATTTGTGGTCAAGTATGTTTCTCTCTTTAAACAAAAATGTGCCTTGATCATTTCCATGCCTACACATGTAACGCCCTAGTTGCCATTTTATTATTTTTGGTTGATTTTAGTATGTTTTGTGTATTTTATATGAAAATGTTGATTATGTGAATATGTAGTGTGTTATTTGATTTATATTTATTTATATGAAAATTGGTGATTATTTGTGTTATTTAATAAAATAGGAGAAATATAATAATTATTAGAATTAAGGGGGGTAATGAGAATTAAAGGAAATTTAGTGAGGGAGTTAAGAGAAAATAGATGTTATGTTTTGGTTGGTAAGGAAAGAGAATTAGTCAGACAAAAAGAAACTTGTACGTATCAGTAAGAAGAAAACAAGAGTTTTTGGGAGAAAAAGGAGAAGAGCCAAGGGAAGAACCAGAGAGATTGTAGAGCTTGTAATTGCTGTAGCTTTTTGTTCATCTAATCAGGTAAGGGTGGGCTAACATTTCAATTGTTAATATATATGTATGTATGTTTTCATGAAATTGGATGGAAAATGGTGAATGTTGATTTAGGGTTAAGAACATGAAAATGCCATTGTTGATGAATTATGTATGATTGATGATGTTGCTATGAGTTGTTTCTGATGCTTTGTTGTGTATTGAACCCATAAACATGTTTGTAACTCATTTTGGGTAATCAAGGGATCAAAATTGGGTTTTTGAGGTGAAAAATGGTGAAAAAATCGTAACAGCCTGTACCAGATCGTGCTCCGATTTTGTCAAATCGTGCTCCGATTATTTCCAAATGAAAATGCAATTTTTGACCCAGAAAATCGTACTCCGATTTTTCAAATCATACTCCGATTTGACAGCACCCCTGTTTCGCGTTCTTGCATCTTTTTCACCCATTTCTGTTCCGAACTGGCTTTTGGTATAAACAGTAAAGTTGTAGATAATTGAGTTAGCTTTCTAATGGCTTTGGTTTGACTTGAAAATGATTTTTAGAATTTGAGTTATGATGGAAATAGTCCAGGTGGGTATTGAGAAAACTTTAAGAAAACTTAACATAACTGGTCCCAAGTTAGTCCAAAAACTTATGGTTGATTTCCCGATTTCAAACTTAAGTATTAGAGGTTTAATTAAGGTGTTTTATGAGTAGTTGGCTTAGGTCTTATTGATCGAACTTGATTTGCTTTTCAAGAATGTTTTGGACTACGATATGAATGTAATTGGTTAATGTTGCTGTCATCCATGCTAAGTTTGAGTTGCCATTGATGTTGCTGAGTTGTATTGTCCAGTTGGGGAGGGTGTCATAAGTGTTAGACACAATTGTTGTTATCCTAAGTAGTTGTTGTCGGTTGTATGCTGATATACACCATTAGATGTTGTTGGGTTGTATGCAGATATACACCATAGAGTCATTCATACTCATATGCATTTGTTGGGGGCTTATTGCCCTGGAATGTTTATCATTCACCCGTTGGGGGCTTATTGCCCTGGAACGCTTTATCGTTCACTTGTTGGGGGCTTATTGCCCTGGGATGCTTTAACCATCCAAACTGTTGGGGGCTCATGCCCTGGAATGCTTAGCATTCAACGCGCGTAGTATGGTACCTGTTATACCCTCATTTTGGACCTAAAAATACTCATTCAAATTTCCCTGCTATTTTCTAATACTTTCAAATTCACCGTGTTTTCTACTGTGCCTCAACTGCATATGTTACTGCTTTTGTCTTTTAATTTTTGCATAAAATCGTACAAAAGGGTATTTTGGTCATTTCCCGTAATGGAACCCACTTTTCAGTCCCTGCGTCTGTCTTTGAGTCTTTTTCGACATGTTCGTGCAAATTATTTGTTCAATTCTGTTCAAAAACCACTTGTGTCTGCATCTGAGTCAGCTTGTGTCAGTTTGAGTCGTTTTTGCCCCCAGGGGCATTTTAGTCTTTTCACATTGTTCAAATGTTGGGCAGAAAGGTATTTTAAAATACCTCATTTAGGTAATTTGTTCGTTTTAGTCTGTTTTAACTGTTTCACTTTACGTTGCATTCAGATTAAGTTTTTAACCAATTTTATTATTATTGCATTTTAGTCCCCATACTTTCAAAAATTGCATTTTAGTCCCATTTTTTCTTTTCTGTTTTTCTTTTCATTCTTTTTCTTTTAAAAAAGGGTCAGTTTTTGTTATTTGCAAAACAATCCCAATTTTTACATAATTGCAAAACAGTCCAAATTTTTTACACAATTGCAGATTAGTCCTCAAGAGCCACACGGGCAGTTCAATCCAGATGGCAGGTTCCCATTGGGTCAGAACACACATGGCAGCCTATAAAAGGCTGGTCACTGTACAAGTCAGAGGGGTACCCACAGTTCACGCGCCACATCAACAACAAACAGAATCCATTTTCTCTCTCTTGGCAGTTACAGATCAAAATCACAAAACTCACAAAAACTCAAGAATTCTCATGAACCCTAGCTTCAATCCATCACCAATTCAGAACAATTTCGCGAAGAAACTTTGAATTCATCATGGAATTCGACTCACAGAGCTAAGCAGAAGCAAAATCCACACGAAATTCACACAAGTTTCAAGCAAATTCTCAGAGATTCGCGAGAATCATCATTATCGAATGGCTGAAGCTGCAATCCAACGCGAGCACGCCACCGGAGGTAGCGCGCTGCAAGCGTGATCACAGCTTTAGAACAAGAGAAGAAGAAAGAGAAAAAGAAGAAGAATTCTCACAGGATCCGGATCGGAGAAGGGAAAGAGAAACGGTTCAATCTCCAAATCAAAACACAGGTAATATTGAAATTTCATCTTACCTCTTTGAAGATCCTCATAAGTTTAGAATCAATGTGAATCCGTGAAGAATTTGAACCGTTCGCTTTCAAACCCTAACCCTAACCGAATTTTCTTCCAAAAAAATCAAAGAAACGTTGCGAGATTCACAAACGAAGGTGAATCGAAGCAAGATCCCCATGGTTTCGTAAAGATTGCAGCCAAAAAACGTAAAAATCAAACGGTTCGAAATCTACAGGGACAAATCCACGAATTCACATTGATCCTGCCGTTTAATCTTTGTTCTTGCGATAGATTCACGTTTAAACCAGTAGTACGAGTGATTTAATGCATGTGTGGTGTGTTTCTGGGTAGATTTTGTTAGAACTAGGGTTAGGGTTTGATGAGGAACGGCGGAGAGAAGAAGAAAGAAGGAGGAAGAAAGAGAAACATTTGAGGAAAATGAAAGGGAACCAGATCCCACGCCTTTTATACACGCGTGTGGATCGGGTCGGTCCTGACCCGGTCCACTTCTCCCATGCCTTGAACCGTTGGATCTTGATCCTAGTGGATCCGGATCAATCCAACGCCCCAGAGGCGTTCTGAAGATCCGGATCCGTCTGTGTGTTTGGGGTTTGGGCTTTTTACCCGCGGGCTTTGGCTTTCTTTCAGTTTCTTGAGTTTTCTCGCTATATACACCTCTATCTTTGTTATCTGGACGTCCCTATGTGCTTTGTGTTTTTTTGTAAAATTTTAAGAATTTTTCTACGTGTTTCTTGATGTATTTTTTTGACTATTTTGTGACATCTTTACATGTTAAAGTGGATAAAATGTATGTGCTAATTTTTTGCTTTTAATTTGTATATTTTTTGGTGTTAGTGAAGTTTCTTGCATAATTTTTGTGCTAATCCAATACCACATGATCCCAATGCTTATTGTATGATTTTGTGATGATGTTTATCCATGATCCTATGCTACTGCTACTGTTCAAGTGTTTGGGTTTTAATTTCTTGTGTGGCAAGTAATATGAATCCTATTAAGGTGTGAAATATGCATAGAATGTGTATATGTTAAGCTCGAATGCATGGCTTGTGATTTCCCTATGGTTCTTGAAATAATCCCTTGAAAATGTGCTGTTTTGGTGGAAATTATAGGTCATGAGATTTAGCTTAAGCTTTAGGGCTAGGTTATGTGTCTAATTTCATCACTTTTTTTAGCATTTGTTTTGCTATTTTGTTTAATACGTCTTGTTATGATCATTTCTTTCAATATGCATGGTTTACTCTCATTATCACTTCATACTTCATTGCTAACCATTCCACTTCATGCCTTATTCATATTACAAGCATTGCATCATTTTCATCTTTTAGCCACTTTGTGTAAATTTCCACTAATTCATGTAATATTTTAGGTTAGTTTACTTTTCTTTAAATTCTTGCAAGGCCATAGAATGTAAAATAGGACCCAATGTAAAGGACAATGGACTATAATGATGTACACCGACACAAGCACCGACACGCACACACGTTGTATGTTTACCGCTAGATGTATGTTTAGGAAGCGTGATACTTAGAAAAAGACTCATCTTTTCTTTCTAAAAAAAAAACTAACACATCACTCAAAGATTTTTTGCAATAAAATGAAGTCAAAACTTCACCCATTTTCCCTTTGTTTTCTTAAGCAAAATCAAAATGAATCTTAATTTTCAACTTTAACCATCTTTGTAAATAAATTGGAATTACCTCACCTTTTCCAAATCTCATGCCTTTGAGGCCTCTCATCCTTTTCTTCAAAACTATTTTTCAAAACTAAAATTGAACCAACCCACATAAATATTTTGGAAGAGAACTACATGGAATTTTGATCCCTTAAAAGGGTATGTAGGCAAGAGACCAAAAATCTCTCCAAGTCCAATAAAAACAACACTCAAAATCTTCTTTCTCTCACTCCTAAAATCAATCCTTTTTTACAAATAGCGATAAAAGCAAAGCGTATACATAAGACTAGTAAAACGGTTCCTATAGGATACTATAGTCATTGTGGGTGCCTAACACCTTCCCGTAGTGAAATCAGCCCCAAGCTCAGAATTTTTAAGGTTTTCTCTCGATTTTCCCTTTCCCCAAAAAAAATAGAGATATCAATGATTGAAAGGTTCAAATCTAATTAATGATTTGACACCCGAAAATCGCGATAACAGTACCACATGCATATTGCATTAGTAGTTGAGGTCTTGCATAGTTGTGTGAGTGTGAGTTGACTTGTTGGAGTTGTTGTTGGTGAGATGTCGCCACAAGGGTTGTTGTTGTTGATGTTAATCTAAGATGAATCAAAATTATAATGTTGAGATGATATTGTTGATAATGTTGCTGTTGGTTGTTATTATTTGTTGTTATTTTCAATTTACTTTGATGATTCATATATCTATATATTACTGTTGATTTGTGAACTCACCCATTCTGCTGGAATTGCCGCCTCGTGGGCAAGTGCAGGTAATGAAGGCTAGTGAGATTTTGGCTCTTGTGTCTTAGGGCTCTGATACGTAACGGGATGGGGAATCGTTGCAATGTTTTCTTACATTCCTTTATGTATCAACTTTTGTAGAACATGTTGTTAAAGCTTTTATTGTTGTTGGAGATTTAACTATTATTAAATAAATTTTATTATGTTGAGGCCTTTGTGCCAAGGATGTTGATGTAGTTGTTGATTTTGATTTTAAATAAAGATTTCCGCTGCAGAATTTTACAAAGATGATTTGTTGGTATTTGAATAGTTCTATGTTCTATTTAAATAAATTTTGAGAAGTAGATGTAATACTCCGTTGTTGTTGAAACTCTGATATTTATATTAGCATTATTACATTGTTTTGGGAAAAGGGGTGTTACAACACACAATTTAAAACGATTATTGGATTTAACATAAAGCGACCGAGTTAAACAATGAATGTTGGTCTCCTTGCATATAGTACGACACATTGAGCTTCCCTCACTTTTTGGCTAGAACTAAGTGATTCACATAACAAACATGTTATTGCGGAGAACTGCATGAAATAACTTTTGTGTAAAGTACACATTTCAAATTCAAGTTCTTATTCTAGAAAAGCAAGAAACATGTACCTTGGCTTTGTGCAATTCACTAAATTTTCTATCACTATCATGCATCTGTTGTTGATTCACTCAACTTTGGATCATTTAAACATTTGAAACAGCTTTAAGCATACACATCCATCATCAAAACATAAGACTATTATCATTACAGAGACACTTGTTCAAAACATGAGTACTTCTTCCTCAACAAAAGTGCACAAATGAAACACTTGTTCAACAACAAAATAATAGTAGTGAAAAATAAAAGTGCATAAACAAAACAACTTCAGATTTAAGTGAAAGAATTTTTTTTCTGTAACTGTCATGGTGGCTTGGCCAGCACATGCGTGGCTTAGCCACGGAACTCAAATTTTTCCCTGCATTAAACTGTGTTGGCATAAACTTTTGACTCGATACATTTTGGCTCAAAGCATTTGATTAATGTTAATTTTTCTTCTCTTCTGATACCGTCGCTTGCCCAAAAAACATCTCGCCTAGCAGGCATAGCAGAGAGCAGATTTTTTGAATTTTGCATCTGTGTGAAAGCTTGCCAATATAAACTTTAATTATGGATCCTATAATGCATTATGAAAACATAAATACTTACAAAATTGGGTTGCCTCCCAACAAGCGCTTGTTTAACGTCGTTAGCTCGACGCCTTTTTCGTTAGGGTGGACGAAATGAGACGGATAACACATCATCTTTGGTACTCCTGCGCTTTGGGAGGAATTCCATGAATTTGAAGTATAGTTGATGTGGAATCCATATCCTCCCTAGATTTTGTTTGCTGAACAAGGCACATATTTCGTCTATTACATGATCAATTTCCGCCTTGCTCACTTTCTTCCCCTTTTCTTTCATTAATTCTTCCTCGCTTAGTATCCATTCCATTTTCTCTGTCACCTTCATCACTTCTTCATGTTCAACAGTTTCGTCCTCTTCAGTATCTGACCGTTCTGGAGGAAATTCTTCTTTGTGTGGTGTTTCTATTTCTTTTGTAATTTCAAGTTCACCACATCCTTCTAATGTTGTACCTTCCTCAGTTTGATCAACTTCTTCCTCAACAATCTCACTGAATTCCTCATTCTCATTTGAAACATCTTCGTGCTTTACATGAAGGAATTGATTGTTGAGTTGAATATCAATGTTTGAAAGTTGCAACTGCATTTTCTCCATTCGGCATGATAAATTTTTCAATCTTTGGTTAGTATCTTGCATGTTTATCATGGATTGCTGCATGAACAGATTCAAAATATTTTCCATCTTTGATATTCGTTCATCTTCAGAAGGATCTTGTTGATATGATTCATACTCGAATGGAGTGTAGAAGTTGATGTAACCATGATCAGCCATGATTTGTCTATGTTGAGAATCTGAAACGAATATACTAACAAGAAATTTTTCTTCGTATACCAAAGAGGGGTTAGTGCAAACAACTAATAAAGAAAAACATTTACAGATTATATACAGATGCTCAAAACAATACAAATTGTCGCAATACTTCAAATATCTAAACGACAGTCCCCGGCAACGGCTCCATTTTGATGTAGTATCAAAAGTAAGTATTTTTGTTATCGTCTCCACAGGGACTGGTGCGATATTCTAAGCCGTTCAACAATCGATATCGTTATGACCTAAAGGAGTGGTGATAAGTTTTGTTTCATAAACTAGAAAACTATGAAATTGTAAACAATATGAGAGTTAACAGGAAAATGATTATGTTGGGATTAAACTTCATCAACCTACTTATACATATTCTCGGATTAGTGTTGCGGATTCTAATTATCAATTGATATTATCACATATTGCTCGGCAACATCATTCGTGTCCAAATGATGTCGTGATTTCTATTGGGTCGTTCAATCGTCGATTTCCCAAACTATTGAACGATCCAATAGTCGATTGTATCGTTGTATAGCTGATTTCCCAAGCTATCAAACGATACAAAAGCTTTGGGTTCCAATATTCAAGGTGATTATCAAAACCTAAATTCCATGTCTAGAATAAAAGCTTTCATAGAAGATTATTCTAACCTAGATTCAAAAGGTATCTTTCAATAACAATTCAAACTCATAAGATTGTAATGGAAAACAAGAATAACCTCAACATCATAAGATAATCAAAATCAAACAACATCATAATCAAAAGGAATACATACTAGTAGAGTTGATTACATTTAATCTCAAAAAAAGAGTTTAGCTACTCATTTTCATGGTAACCTTACAAGGAGAAGAAAAGAAAACGAATAACCAAGCCATGATGTCTCAATGATCTTGAGAGTCCTCTCCAATCCTTATAGCTCCTTGCTTCTTGATGTTCTCTCTGGTTTCCCCTTGGTTTTTCTCTCTCTAAAGAATAATCTTTTTTTTTTTTGGTTTGAGGTTTGGGGCTATTTATATAATTTCTGGAAAATTGCAGCGTGGCTTAGCCACGCTCACTTCGCTTAGCCACACTTAGATTTCTTCCCCATTGGGTTTCTGCCACATCAGCACTAGATGTCCAAAACCGCCTTGGCTCGCCTAGCCACGGATATCTCTCGCTTAGCTATGTAACACCCCGTTTCCCAAAACAACGTAATAACGATAATATAATCAGAGTTCAACATCAACGGAGTATTACATCTACTTTTCAAAATTTATTTAAATAGAATATAAAACTATTTAAATAACAACAAATTTCATTTTATAAAATCTGCAGCGGAAATCTTTATTTAAAATCATTATCCATCAACTACAACAATATCCTTGGCACAAAGGCCTCAACAATTAAAATTAACATCTAATAATTAAATCCTCAACAACATGGTTCAGCAAATGATACATAAGGAATGAAAGAAATAAACAACAATATTCCATCCCGTTACGTATCAGAGCCCTAAGACACTTGAGCCATCGTCATACTAGCCTTGGAAATATGCACTTGTCCACAAGGCGACAATTCCAACAGAAGGGGTGAGTTCACAATCAAAATAATATATATAAATAATTCATCAACTTGAATTAAGAACATCAACAAGTATTATCAAGTCCATACATATATGGCATCAATATTCATCAGCAATAATTACTTCATCTTATATTCAAATTATAACAACAACACCAATGGCGACAGCTCACCAACAACAACTTCGACATCAAGGACTACACGACAACAACTCACACCGACAACAACAATGCAACGACATCAACAACAAATGCAATATGCATGTGGTACCATTTTACGCGCGTTGAATGACAAGCATTCCAGGGCATGAGCCCTCAACGGTTGGATGGTTAAAGCATCCCAGGGCATGAGCCCTCAACAGGTGAACGATAAAGCGTTCCAGGGCATAAGCCCTCAACATTTGAATGATTAACATTCCAGGGCATGAGCCCCCAACGATGCATGAGTATGAAAGACTCGTGGTGTATATCAGCATACAACCCAACAACAACTAAATGGTGTATATCAGCATACAACCAAACAACAACAACAACTACTACTTAGGACATCAACAACTGCGTCTAATACTTATGACACACTCCCCAAATGGACAACACCACTCAGCAACATCAACGACAATTCAAACATAGCATGGATATTTATTTTCATATAAACATACATAATTTCATCATATTCATCTTCATATATAATTTTCACCACTTAAACAATGTTTAATAAATCCAATAAACATATTAGGAAGCTTAGATTTAAGTCCTAAAGCTCGAAGAAAAATTCAGAAAATGGTCGTACAGGACCCAGTTCGCTTGAGCGAACTCAAATGACGAAAGTCTGGGGAAGTTCGCTTACGGTTCGCTTAGGAGTTCGCTTGAGCGAACTCAAATGACGAAAGTCTGGGGAAGTTCGCTTAGCGTTCGCTTGGCGTTCGCTTGAGCGAACTGGCACTTAACAGATTCTGGGCAGCCTACAAGGTAGTTCGCTTGAGCGAAGGGTACGTTCGCTTAAGCGAAGCTTCATCTGACAGTTCAAAAACTCACGAACTCTCAAACCCTATTTCATCCAAAAACCCAATTTTGATCCCCCAATCACCCAAAATGAATTACTACAATGTTTATAGGTTCTATATACAACATATCATCAAAAACAACTCAGAAAAACATAATCAACAACTCAAATCAACAACATTTGGCAATTCTTATAACTTTCAAAACCTAAACCAAAAACAACCATTTCAATCCAAATTCAGGAATCATGCATATATATTATTAAATAATTGCTAGCTCACCCTTACCTGAATTGAGATGAACAATTCTACAGAAAATCCTCTCCTCTAAGCCCTTCTCCCTTGTTCTTGGTCTCTCTCCCTTTTGTAACACCCCGTTTTCCCAAAACAACGTAAACATGTATAATTATCAGAGTTTTCAACAACAACGGAGTATTACATCTACTTTTCAAAATTCAGTTTTAAATAGAATATAAAAACTATTTAATTCAACACATCATTTTATAAAAATCTGCAGCGGAATATTTATTTGATAATCAATCAACAACTAAAATCAACATCCTTGGCACAAGGCCTCAACATAATAAAAATATTATTCAACGATGATTTAAATCTTCAACATCAATAAAAGTCTAAGCAACATGTTCTCAAAAACCGATACATAAAAGAATGAAATCATAAACATCAAATCCCTTTAATCTAAATATTACTATTTCTTCTATTTTCATAATTCTCCAAAATAATAATATTCCTTCTATTTTCTTAAATAACATAAAATCACATAAATAATTATAAACACATAAACACACCACATATTCACATAAATCAACATTTTTCATATAAAATACACCAATCATATTAAAATCAACCAAAATTAATAAAATATAAAATAGGGCGTTACAACTCTCCCCAACTTAGAGAATTTTCGTCCTCGAAAATGAACCTCATGCAACAATTCTGGATAAGACTCCTGCATGTTAGTTCTCTACACAACAAACAACAATTCAGAAACAACAACAAAAGCAACATTAGAGTTGACACTCTATCCTAGGTGGCTCAACACGACTCTACTACTTGGCCGGACGGACCAACCTGCTCTGATATCAATTGTAACACCCCGTTTTCCCAAAACAACGTAAACATGTATAATTATCAGAGTTTTCAACAACAACGGAGTATTACATCTACTTTTCAAAATTCAGTTTTAAATAGAATATAAAAACTATTTAATTCAACACATCATTTTATAAAAATCTGCAGCGGAATATTTATTTGATAATCAATCAACAACTAAAATCAACATCCTTGGCACAAGGCCTCAACATAATAAAAATATTATTCAACGATGATTTAAATCTTCAACATCAATAAAAGTCTAAGCAACATGTTCTCAAAAACCGATACATAAAAGAATGAAATCATAAACATCAAATCCCTTTAATCTAAATATTACTATTTCTTCTATTTTCATAATTCTCCAAAATAATAATATTCCTTCTATTTTCTTAAATAACATAAAATCACATAAATAATTATAAACACATAAACACACCACATATTCACATAAATCAACATTTTTCATATAAAATACACCAATCATATTAAAATCAACCAAAATTAATAAAATATAAAATAGGGCGTTACAACTCTCCCCAACTTAGAGAATTTTCGTCCTCGAAAATGAACCTCATGCAACAATTCTGGATAAGACTCCTGCATGTTAGTTCTCTACACAACAAACAACAATTCAGAAACAACAACAAAAGCAACATTAGAGTTGACACTCTATCCTAGGTGGCTCAACACGACTCTACTACTTGGCCGGACGGACCAACCTGCTCTGATATCAATTGTAACACCCCGTTTTCCCAAAACAACGTAAACATGTATAATTATCAGAGTTTTCAACAACAACGGAGTATTACATCTACTTTTCAAAATTCAGTTTTAAATAGAATATAAAAACTATTTAATTCAACACATCATTTTATAAAAATCTGCAGCGGAATATTTATTTGATAATCAATCAACAACTAAAATCAACATCCTTGGCACAAGGCCTCAACATAATAAAAATATTATTCAACGATGATTTAAATCTTCAACATCAATAAAAGTCTAAGCAACATGTTCTCAAAAACCGATACATAAAAGAATGAAATCATAAACATCAAATCCCTTTAATCTAAATATTACTATTTCTTCTATTTTCATAATTCTCCAAAATAATAATATTCCTTCTATTTTCTTAAATAACATAAAATCACATAAATAATTATAAACACATAAACACACCACATATTCACATAAATCAACATTTTTCATATAAAATACACCAATCATATTAAAATCAACCAAAATTAATAAAATATAAAATAGGGCGTTACACCTTTTCTCCCAAAAAGCTTATGTTTTTCTTTCTATTGCACGTACAATGTTTTTCTCTTTACTGATTTTCTATTTCCTAAAACATAATCTCTCCTTTTCTTTTAAACTCTACTTAATTCTCTTATTTAATATGTAACCCCCACTAAACTCCATAAATTCTAAATAAATATCATTTCCTCACTTAATTCTAATTAATTATAATAACTCCCCTTTAACCAAATAAATACTATTTTCCTCCTAATTTTATTAAATAAAACAAATAACATTCATTTAAATAAAACACAAATAATTATTTAAATACACACACCACACCAAAAGGTCATATAATTCATATAAATCATATATATCAAATAAAAATACTCAAACATCAACTAAAAATAATTAAATAGAAATTGGGCGTTACAAGCTACGCTTCGTTGCTTTGACTTTGCTTAGCCACGCTTCCAAATTCAGATTTCCTTTGCTCTCTAACTTGCATTGCTTTGACATGGCTTTGACTTTGCATAGCCACGATGACAGCATCTAATTTTCTTCACTTTCTTTGATCTTTTTCTCTTGGCAAGCAAATCCTTACATAATTGGTTGGTATTAGACATAAAAAGCATAAAGTAGTATTTATCTATTATTTTGGAGCTTTTCATGAGATAATTTGTAAAACAAGTAATTAAAGTGCCTAAAATATATATGCTATTTAACTAATTTCTGGCACTTATCATTGTTGTATGTTGAAATTACCATGCAAGATGATTTCTAAATGTTTATATGAGTTTCTGGGAGTGTATTGTGCATTGCAGGACCAATTTTGAAGAATTTGGGGTCAAAACTCGAATTATGCACTTCAGGACCTGAAGAAACTCGCCATAAGCCTAAAACTCGCTTATAGCGAGTTTCCCCAGAAAAGCAACACGCCATAGGCGAGTTGGTTCTGCCACCTCCCATTTCTATGGCTTGTTGGCTTGCCTTGGGGCCTGTAGTGCAGTCGGAAGCCCTTCTTGTGATGTTTTCCAACTTTATAACCCCTAAACAACATCTAAGCAATGCACATAACATCAAATGATCCTTGGAATGAAAATCATGGCAATCTTAGCATATACGGTAAGAATGGCACAAGAGAGTTTTAGCATGTTATTCGGGTAGAAATAAACTAAGAATGGGGATAATCATAAAACCTCGACGTAAACCGTCGAGAACTAGAACGATAACATGAATCCCTAAGTATGTTAAGATATGAGTTGTTGAGTATAAGCTCTTCACTATGAACAAGAATGAATATGCAAGCAAGTAATGACTCACCGCTAAACGAGTAGATCACGGACTCGTGGTGATCATTCATGTAAGATAGCACGCCTCTAGCGTAACATGTATATGAGTATGACCATGTAAGCATATTTACCGCTAATCGGGTAGATCACGGACCCGTGGTAAATAAGTAAGCAAGTAATAGTATATGTTATCATGTATGAACAAGACTTTAAGCAAGATGTAGGTGTCGTGTCTCTTGCTATCCATGTTGGGGGATACAAGAGGTTCACGCCAGGGGGACGGGACACGCTCCGCAAGGTAGGCCCGCACGACACTGAGGAAGTCCGATGTACCATAGCTAGGTTTTCATCGGTCATGTATGGGATAGTACTCGGGGTTACTCCACCCGGGGCTCTCCGTAAAATGAATCAAGATGATAATGTTTGTTCAACGCTAACCTCTAACCTAATGAATGAATATGACTATGTACGATACAATATCATTATGATTATGATATGATGTTAGACATGTGTAGTTTATGCATTAGAGCAAGCTATGAAGTTATACCGACGACGATCTTAGGTTTCCCTAATCGTCTGGTTTAGGATCGTGTCATGAATAAGCATGTTAAGTCTCGATGCGTGTACCGTATCTTGATAGAGCAGTTTTAGGTTCCCTCGACCGCCATGACACGTATGATGTAAAGCAAGACCTATAAGACAAGTTAAGATGAACCTACGACGGATCTAGTATGCACGACCTGTTGGAACAAAATGTGTTTAACAGTAAACCCTAAAGAGTTTTGATGATAACAAAGTATTAAAAATTGACAATTGGTATTGCTAACATTTGTTCAAGTGTACAGGACCATAAACAAAGTGATATATCTCATCAAGGTTCTGAACGAACAAATAAAGAGCAAAGGAAGTATCTATTTTAAAGCTTAAAAGCGCTCCTGAAGACTAGCGCTCCTGAAGACTAGCGCTCCCGAAGACTAGCGCTCCTGAAGACAAGAACTCCTGAAGAGTATGACGTCATCAGAAGCTGAAGATCCTCAGAAGCTGATTCTTCGAAGCAACAGTATTTCACCAAATATCTTAAGATTCAAGTGTTGTATTTTGGAGCGAAAATTATAGAGCATTGGCAGAAGATTAGTGGATTAAAGCAACGGTCGTTTCAAAAGGATTTGAAGTCATTTTGTTGCAAATAAACAAGAAGCGTTGACATTGTACTTTGTACGAACTGTACAACCACCTTCTCCACTACTCTGTTCTTTGTCTCTGCTAACAGACAAGAAAAACAGCTCTTATGTACAACCAAGCCTGCATCATCGTTCCCTCTCAACTGGAATGGATTTGAAATTGATTCTTTATAGGACAATAACTAAATCAGGCAAAGAATCACTGGTGAAAGATCAAGCTTCAGTAACGACTCTTTTTGAATGTGTTGGCACTTACAACGTTCACTTCACACCTCTATATAAAGGAGTGAAGACTTGAAGAACAACAAGACTCTACAATATATTCAAAAGCGCCAAAACTCTGTCAAATTGTCTAAGCATTCAAAGTTCACTTAGAATTTCGGTTTTCAAGTTCATATCTTTGAAATTCTTAAGTCTAAAGAGTCTGTATCTGATTTGTATTGTGAACACCACTGATTGTATATCAAGTGTTCAATCTCAAACATTTTTCTGTGTAATTTTGTTTGATAGAAGTCTCTTGCTTGTGTGCTTGAGCATTAGAAGTCTCTTGATTGTGTTCTTGAGCATTTGAAGTCTCTTGCTTGTGTGCTTGAGCATTTGTAATCAGATATTACATTTAGTGAACTCTCCTTGGAAGTGCAAGGGGGACAGGACTACTTCCGAATTGTGGAAGGAACCTGTATAAATCTTTTGTGTCCTGCTTCTTCTCTTTTCTCTCTGTTTTTCATTCCGCTGCATACGCTCCTGAACAGTATCTTCAGAAGCTGTCTAACTAGCTTCTGATCATTCTGGTTCTGAGTTTTGAAAAGAGAAAACGATATTTTTTAAACACAATTCAACGCCCCCCCCCCTTCTTGTGTTTTTCTCCCCTTCAATTGGTATCTAGAGCTTTGGTTCTGTTGTCAAACACCTAACAGTGTAACAGTCCAAGATCTGAGAAAAACATGTCTGCTGATTCATCTGTTTCTGGTTCTGCTGGCTCTAGTGGTAATCATCATGCTGTTGCATATGATTATAGTGAAAAGAAAACTGACTCAGGGAAGGTTCCAAAGTTTAATGGAGATCCTGAAGAGTTTTCTTGGTGGAAAACCAACTTCTACAGTTATATCATGGGCTTAGATGAAGAACTATGGGATATTCTGGAAGATGGTGTTGGTGACTTAATTCTTGATGAAGAAGGAGCTGTTGTTGATAGAAAAATACATACTCCTGCTCAGAAGAAGATGTACAAGAAACATCACAAGATCAGAGGCTCTCTAGTTTCTGCTATACCACGAGCAGAGTACATGAAGATGAGTGATAAGTCAACTGCTAAAGCTATGTTTGCATCTTTATGTGCTAACTATGAAGGAAGCAAGAAAGTTAGAGAAGCCAAAGCACTGATGCTTGTTCATCAGTATGAACTGTTCAAGATGAAGGATGATGAAAGTATTGAGGAGATGTACTCAAGATTTCAAACCCTAGTCTCTGGACTCCAAATACTGAAGAAAAGCTATGTTGCTTCTGATCACGTGAGTAAGATTCTCAGAAGCCTTCCTGCCAGATGGAGACCAAAGGTGACTGCCATTGAGGAAGCTAAAGATTTAAACACTTTAAGTGTTGAAGATCTTGTTAGTTCTCTCAAAGTTCATGAGTTAAGTCTAAATGAACATGAGTCTACTAAAAAGAGTAAATCAATAGCTATTCCATCAAAAGGCAAGTCATCCAAAGCTCTTAAAGTGGCTGAGTCTGATGAAGAAGATTCACCAACTGGAGATTCTGATGAAGAGGTTACTGAGATGATGGCTATGCTCTCAAACAGACTTCAGTATCTAGCCAAAAAGAACAAGAAGCTTGTGTCCAGAAGAGGTAGCTTCAGAAGCTCAAAGAAGGAAGATCAAAAGGGATGCTTCAACTGCAAGAAGCCTGGTCATTTCATTGCTGATTGCCCTGATCTTCAGAAGGAAAAAGCAAAGGAAAAGTCAAAGAAACCAACATTCAAGTCAAGCAAGTTCAAGAAACAGTTAAAGCAGAGTTTGATGGCTACATGGGACAACTTGGATAGTGAATCTGAATCTGACAAAGAAGAGTCTGATGAAGGTGCAAAGATAGCTGTTGGGTTAGTAGCTACAGCAACTTCAGAAGCTGAAACTGAATCAGATTCAGAAGATGAAAACGAGGTATATTCCAAAATCCCTAGAGAAAAACTAATAGAGTCACTTAAAGAACTCCTCACTCATTTTGAATTGAGAACCAATGAGTTGAAAGGTTTGAAAGAAAAATATGTTGCTTTGATGAAGCAACAAGAATCAACTCTATTGGATCTAAAAGCTTCTGAAGAAGGACTCAGAGGTTTTGACTTCATATGCAAGACATATGAAGACAAACTTAAGTTCTTGTGTCAGAAGCTGCAAGAAAAATGTGATGGAAAATTTTTAAGTAACCATGAGATTGCTCTTGAAGATTTCATTATGACTGGTATTGACAGAAGCAGAATTGCTTCTTTGATTTATAGCATTTACAAAAACAATGGTAAAGGGATTGGATTTTCAGAAGCTAAGTCTAGTGAAACCAATCTCAAAGCATATTGTGAATGCATAAAGGAAGGATTGAAAACCTTCTTTGTTCCTGAAGGTGCAAAAATGGGAACTGTTGCTCAATCAGAACCTGAAGCTTCCAGTTCTAAGGCCAAGATTACATCAAAGCCAAAGAATTTCAAGCCTAAGGATATGATAAATTCTGAATCTAAGACCACAAAGATTAAGATTCTGAAGAGATCAGAACCTGTTCCTCAGAGTCTGATAAAATCAGAATCTGATGTCCTAAAGTCTAAGGTTCAGAAGGGCAAGGCAGTTGGCGCTCCTGAGGTATCAAAACCAAAAGTTGAAAAACCTAAGGTAATGATTAATCAGAAGCTACCCAAGAAGGATCTAAAGGATCAGGAAATGGTGAGTAAATTCTCCAGCTCTAACCCCAAAGGACCCATAAAACAATGGGTACCTAAATCTGAAATTGTCAATACTGCAGATTTGTCTAAAAGCAAGAACAAAACAAAAATCATGGTACCTGGACAGCGGTTGCTCAAGGCACATGACAGGAGAGAAGTCAATGTTCCTATCCCTCACAATGAAAGAAGGAGGAAATGTAAAGTTTGGAGGCAACCAGTCTGGGAAGATTATTGGTACGGGGACTATTGGTAACTCCTCTACCTCTATTAATAATGTATGGTTGGTAGATGGGCTTGAACATAACCTATTGAGCATCAGTCAATTCTGTGACAATGGTTATGATGTTTTATTTGAAAAAGCCAACTGTACAGTAATCAACAAGAATGACAAGTCCATTGTGTTCAAAGGAAAGAGAGTGGAAAATGTCTACAAAATCAATTTCTCTCAACTGGCTGATCAGAAGGTAATTTGCCTTCTATCAATGAATGATAAGAAATGGATATGGCATAAAAGGCTGGGACATGCTAACTGGAGATTAATCTCTAAGCTTAGCAAGTTACAGCTTGTCAAAGGCCTTCCTGACATTGATTATCATTCAGATGCACTCTGCGGTGCATGTCAGAAAGGAAAAATTGTTAAAACATCTTTCAAAGCAAAAGACAATGTTTCCACCTCAAGACCCTTAGAACTGCTTCATATTGACCTATTTGGACCAGTAAGCACTGCATCCTTATATGGAAGCAAGTATGGATTAGTTATTGTTGATGATTATAGCAGATGGACTTGGGTAAAATTTCTGAAAAGCAAAGATCATGCATACGATGTATTCAGTAACTTCTGCACCCTTATTCAATCTGAAAAAGAAGCCAAAATTTTGAAAATCAGAAGTGATCATGGTGGTGAATTTGAAAATGAGCCATTTGAAGCTTTTTGTGAAAAATATGGAATCCTTCATGAATTCTCTTCTCCTAGAACTCCACAACAGAACGGAGTTGTAGAAAGAAAGAATAGAACGTTACAAGAAATGGCCAGAACCATGATTCATGAAAACAATTTGGCAAAACATTTTTGGGCAGAAGCTGTGAATACAGCGTGTTATGTCCAGAATAGGATCTATATTAGACCTATCTTGGAGAAAACAGCATATGAATTGTTTAAAGGAAGAAAACCCAATATCTCTTACTTTCATCAATTTGGATGTACATGTTACATTCTGAATAACAAGCTCTACCTAAAGAAATTTGATGCCAAGGCCCAAAGAGGAATCTTTTTAGGTTACTCTGAAAGGTCAAAGGCATACAGAGTGTATAATTCAGAGACACTCTGTGTTGAAGAATCTATGCACGTTAAATTTGATGACAAAGAGCTTGAAGATAAAACTTCAAAGCAAGATGAAGGTTTTGCAGAGATACAGGTTCCTGAAGACATTCCAGAACCTGGTCAATCAACTGAATCTGAAGATAGTCAAGAAGCAGCACCCACGTCAGTTGCTCCTGATAATGTTGCTCCTGATGAAGTTGCACCTGATGATGTTGCTCCTGATGAAGCAGCTTCTGATGAAGCGCAAAATGGCTCACAGCAAGCAGATTCATCCAACTATACTTTCAAATACAAGTCTTCTCATCCTCAAGATCAAATCATTGGAAGTAAAGAAAGTCCCAGAAGAACAAGATCGCACTTCAGACAAGAAGAATCTATGATTGGACTAATTTCAATGATTGAGCCAACAACTGCTGAAGAAGCACTTTCAGATGATGGATGGATCATAGCTATGCAAGAAGAGCTGAATCAATTCCAACGGAATGATGTGTGGGATCTGGTACCCAAACCTCCTCAGAAGAACATTATTGGAACAAAATGGGTATTCAGAAACAAGCTGAATGAAAAAGGTGAAGTAACCAGAAACAAAGCCAGACTTGTTGCTCAGGGGTACAGTCAACAAGAAGGCATTGATTACACCGAAACATTTGCTCCAGTTGCAAGATTGGAAGCAATCAGGTTACTTTTATCTTATGCAATTAATCATGGAATAGTATTATATCAAATGGATGTCAAGAGTGCATTTCTTAATGGTGTCATAGAAGAAGAAGTGTATGTCAAACAACCTCCTGGTTTTGAGGATCTGAAGCATCCTGACCATGTTTACAAACTTAAGAAATCACTATATGGCTTGAAACAAGCTCCCAGAGCTTGGTATGACAGACTAAGTAATTTCTTGATTAAAAACGATTTTAAACGAGGTCAGGTTGACACAACACTCTTCAGAAGGACTCTTGAGAAAGACATTCTTGTTGTGCAGATATATGTTGATGATATAATATTTGGTTCTACTAATTCATCTCTTTGCAAGGAGTTTTCTAAGTTAATGCAGGATGAATTTGAAATGAGCATGATGGGAGAGCTGAAGTTCTTCCTGGGCATTCAAATTAATCAAAGCAAAGATGGAGTATATGTTCATCAGACGAAATATACAAAAGAGCTTCTGAAGAAGTTCAAGCTTGAAGATTGCAAACTGATGAACACTCCAATGCATCCTACATGCACCATAAGCAAAGAAGATGAAGGATCAAAAGTGGACCAGAAGCTATACAGAGGTATGATTGGTTCTCTGTTATACCTCACTGCATCTAGGCCAGATATTTTATTCAGTGTATGCTTATGTGCAAGGTTTCAGTCAGATCCTAGAGAATCTCATTTAACTGCAGTTAAGAGAATCTTCAGGTATTTGAAAGGAACAACTAATCTGGGACTCCTTTATAGAAAATCACCAGATTATAAGCTAATTGGATTCTGTGATGCTGATTATGCTGGTGACAGGATTGAAAGAAAGTCAACCAGTGGCAATTGTCAATTTCTGGGTGATAATCTGATATCCTGGGCTAGCAAGAGACAAGCAACTATTGCTATGTCTACAGCAGAAGCAGAATACATTTCAGCTGCAAGTTGTTGCACACAACTACTCTGGATGAAACATCAGCTGGAAGATTATCAGATACATGCTAACAGTATTCCTATCTTTTGTGATAATACTACTGCTATTTGCTTGTCAAAGAATCCAATTCTGCATTCAAGAGCCAAGCATATTGAGATCAAACACCATTTTATCAGAGATTATGTTCAAAAAGGAATTTTAGATATACAATTCATTGATACTGAAAATCAATGGGCTGATATATTTACTAAGCCTCTAACTGTTGAAAGATTTGATTTTATTAAGAAAAATTTGAACATGCACTTCGTGTCTGATTAAAATTGCTTGCTCCTGAATAAGAAGTTCAGGTTCTGAAGTCACTTCAGAAGCCATTGTCCTTCAGAAGCTCCTGAGTGAGGTCCTGAAGAAAATGTGCTCCTGATGAGTCATCAGAATCTCAACCTTCAGAAGAGAATCTTTGTGCTCCTGAATAGCAGAAGTTAGTGGAAGTTCTGGAGTTGCTCCTGGCGACATCTGTCTCACTAACTTATACAGCTCATCTGAAATCTGACAGCGTGGCATAAATGTATTGGCGTATAACTCAAAGGGCAATGATGTTAATTTTACTTTTCGTAGTACTATCTCGCGCCCCCAACTGTCATTAATGCTATGTTTGTTTGTCCCCTGTTATTCAAACGTTTTTCGCTAAAAAGCACTTAATCAAAAACACACACTACTCACTTCACTTCCTACACTTTCTGTTTTTGATTTCGTATCTGCTTAGAAAAGTTCTCTCTCTCTCTCAAAACCCTAAGAACCCAAATCTCAAACTTCTTCAAACATCAATGGCTTCATCAAGTTCTGTTCAAGAATCCAACGCTCAACTCGCAGTTCAGCAAGCTGAAGGTCAGCAAGAAAGGGCTGCTTACGAGATCAAAGGAGTCACCATGAGCCTAAAAGAATGGCAACTTAAGATTCAAACAGAGAATCCGGTGGATTTTGAATCTCTTGCGTATCATGGCTGTGACATCAAGAGGTTTTATGAAGTTCAAGGGCTGATGAACTATTTCAGTATGCTCAACGGTCCTACCTACAAGACGTTAGTAAGACACTTCTGGGTAAGAGCATCAGTCTATGATAAAGCTGCATCAAAACTGGAGGAAGAAGAAAAAGTTTTGATTGATCCCTCTCTTGAAGGGAAAACCAGAGAAGAAATGGGTCTGGAACCGTTCAGAGAAGTTCAGATCAGGTCAAGCCTGATGGGTATCCCAGTCTACATTTCTGAAGCTATAATTGCTTTTGTCATTGGAGCAGAAGCATCTGGAAAGTACTCCGGTGTAGATATACCAAACTCTCAGTCAAGCTCCTGGAGTGAGTTGGTGAATAAAACTCTCTTCAATTCTACAACAGCCGGTAAATACTGTGACTTGAACATGATCAACAAGATGCTCCTGAAGATTCTCAATGAGAACATGCTACCTAAAGGAGGTGGTGGAGATCAACCCTCTTTGGCTCACAAAGTTTTTCTCCATCACATTATCAAGGGTGAGAAAGTGAATCTACCCAAATACATCTTCAGGCATATGATAAAAGAGCTCAGGGAAAGCCAGAACAAGTGCAGAGTCTGGGTTCCCTATGGAAGACTGATTTCAGAAATCTTCCATCAAGGAGGCATCATTAAAGCTCTGAATGAAGTAAACTACTTCACTGATGAACAGCTGGAAACTGAGACCGGAAAGGTGATAAATGCATTTACCTTGAAGCATATGAAGCTAATTCCTGAAGTGACCAAGCTGAAGACAGACATCTGTGAATCAAGGGTCATATCTAATCTGATGGAGGACTTCCCTCCCATCTGCAAGAAAGACACCCTGGCTGTTCAAATGGCTCTCATTGCTGATCACTATGAGACTCATGGAAAGCTGATTAGTCTGGATGAAGTTCCAGAGGAAATGTATGGACAAGAACTTCCTGTAGCTAAAGGAAGAAAATCTAAAAGAAAGGTACTTACTCAAGAAGAGTACTTAGAAGGTGAAAATCCTTCTAAGAAGGCAAAGAAGGAAAAGGCTCCTGAAAAGTCTATATCTGGTGCTCCTGGAGGATCATCAATTCAGGAAGAGGTTCAGGATCTGAACCCAGGAGCTATTATTCCTCAGAAGACCAGAAGTGGCAAGCAAATGGTTTCAGCATCTACAACAACAACGAAAGTGAAACAGATTCCTCAAAAGAAGAAAAGGACTCAGAGACTAAGGAAACTGAAGGAATCTGTGTACACTACTGAAGAAAGTGCAGCTGTAGAGGCTACCGAACTGGTTACCAGGGAGGTAAGAAAGAAGAAGAAGGCTGAATCTGAAGCTGTTCAGAAGGCCTTGGAGCTGGCTAAGGAAATAGAAGTACCCACTGAGGTCTTGCTCAAGAAAGATGCTGCTGAGGTTGCTGAGCAAGCTCTGATGAGCTCATTAGAACTGCAAGCTGAAGTTGCTACTGAAGCTGCAAGTATTCTAGCTACTCCTGGATCAGATGTTATATCAGGTACATCCTCCTCACAACCCTTAATACATATAGAATCTGACTCCTCTCCCTCATCACCTTCTCAATCCAAAACCTCATCATCCTCATCTTCTGATATGGATGATTTTCCTATAAGCATCCTCAGAAAAGGCCTATCACCATCCTCCAAACTCCACAAAAATTCTTCCAAACCTATTTCTCCTTTCAAACCATCTGAACCATCTATCCAAGCTAGGGCCAGTAGTTTGCTAGAGTTACAATGCAGCAAACTACCCCCTAATCATCCACTTCAACCACCAACCATTAAACTTGTCAACATGATTTTACCTGACAAGCCAGAAGATGACTCTGTTATAAATAATCTCAGCAGTCATCTATCCGGTGAACTTCCAAACTTTAACCTAACACCACAAAAAGCCTCTGAAGTAACAACTTCACAAGTTGCTTCAGAAAGCCCCCATCAACAAGCACCTGAACCACTTGTGTCCCCATCTGTTTCTGAACAGTATGTTCCTGAACAATCTGTTCCTGAACAAGCTGCTCCTGAACAATCTGTTCCTGAACAAGCTGTTCCTGAACCAACCATTTCTGACCATACTCCTGAAATTCTTTACACTGAAAATGCTATGGAGATTGATGATTCTGTCATTGATCCTGATGCACAAACTACTCAATCTTCTCCTATGGAGGTTGACCAGTCTGCTTCTGATCAGGCACAATCACAATCTGAAAGCAATACTCAATCATCAACCTTAAATAACCTACAAATTCAACCCTGTGCTCCTCCCAAGCCTAGAAAACAACCTTCACCACCCACCAGATTCTTAGATTCTAATGTATTAAAGGGCGTGTGTGAGGACATAGCTGACAAAATGATCAAGCTCATTTCATCTAGAAGTGACTTGAGTCACAGAGAAAGCTATGAGAAACAATGGAGTAGGCTCAAGGAGAGAGTTGAGTATGTCATGCAAGCACTGTCCTCAACTTGTGTAGAAGCTCAAGAGCAAGCTAAGCAGAAGCTTCAAGACTGGCTGAACGGTATCAATGAAGACCTTGAAGAGGTTAAGATAACAGGAACCTGGGCAAGATCATCTTTAAGTATCAGAGGAAGAGAACCAACTGATTTTCTGTCTCAGTACATTCATCCCAAGGACCTGGACTTATCCTTCCTTACAAAGGTCAATCTAAAGGCATCTGCTCCTGATCTGGCTTTAGCTCAGGAGAACAAGATCTTAAAGGAGAAGAATCAGAAGCTGGAAAAAGATCTCTTTGAGCAAAGGCTACTGCTTCTAGAACATAAAGCTGAAACTGATGCTAAGCTGGAAGAAGCCAGGATCAGAGAAGAAAATATGGCCAGAAGCCTAGCTGAGATGAAGCAGAAGCAAGAGGAAACCAACGACCTCCTGAAGAAGATTCTTGAAAACACTCTCAAACAAACCAACCCATAGTTGCACACCCTTTGTTGTTTGTTGTGTTTTTCAGTTTGTTCTTTTATTAACTTTGTATGCTTCTGAATTCAAACACCTCTACATATTTCTTTGTTCCTGATCTTATTAATTGCTTCTGACCTTTTTTTTTTTTTTTTTTTAACGCATTTCACTTGAGATATTGATTATGCTCTGAATCTTTTTACTATGTTTTTCTCTTTCTTTTGTTGATTTCTTTTTGTTAATGACAAAAGGGGGAGTAAGTGTGATAGTATTTAAAGGTCCTGAGCCCCATTAAGTTTATGAAATTTAATTGTCTCTCAATACTTTTTGTTAGGGGGAGTAACTTTATTTCAAAATAACTTAACTGAACCATTATCTCTCTATCACTTCTATTCTCTTTGATTATTTTACTAAGCGTTAAATGAATTTAATTAACAAAGATAGAACTCAGGGGGAGCTTACAAACCTCACCTTAAAGTACTATTAGACTCAGGGGGAGCTTACAAACCTCATACCCTATAAGTCAACTTGTTAATTAGATTAACAACAATTGATCAAATTTTTAAATACTATGGTTTGTCATCATCAAAAAGGGGGAGATTGTTGGAACAAAATGTGTTTAACAGTAAACCCTAAAGAGTTTTGATGATAACAAAGTATTAAAAATTGACAATTGGTATTGCTAACATTTGTTCAAGTGTACAGGACCATAAACAAAGTGATATATCTCATCAAGGTTCTGAACAAACAAATAAAGAGCAAAGGAAGTATCTATTTTAAAGCTTAAAAGCGCTCCTGAAGACTAGCGCTCCTGAAGACTAGCGCTCCTGAAGAGTATGACGTCATCAGAAGCTGAAGATCCTCAGAAGCTGATTCTTCGAAGCAACAGTATTTCACCAAATATCTTAAGATTCAAGTGTTGTATTTTGGAGCGAAAATTATAGAGCATTGGCAGAAGATTAGTGGATTAAAGCAACGGTCGTTTCAAAAGGATTTGAAGTCATTTTGTTGCAAATAAACAAGAAGCGTTGACATTGTACTTTGTACGAACTGTACAACCACCTTCTCCACTACTCTGTTCTTTGTCTCTGCTAACAGACAAGAAAAACAGCTCTTATGTACAACCAAGCCTGCATCATTGTTCCCTCTCAACTGGAATGGATTTGAAATTGATTCTTTATAGGACAATAACTAAATCAGGCAAAGAATCACTGGTGAAAGATCAAGCTTCAGTAACGACTCTTTTTGAATGTGTTGGCACTTACAACGTTCACTTCACACCTCTATATAAAGGAGTGAAGACTTGAAGAACAACAAGACTCTACAATATATTCAAAAGCGCCAAAACTCTGTCAAATTGTCTAAGCATTCAAAGTTCACTTAGAATTTCGGTTTTCAAGTTCATATCTTTGAAATTCTTAAGTCTAAAGAGTCTGTATCTGATTTGTATTGTGAACACCACTGATTGTATATCAAGTTTTCAATCTCAAACATTTTTCTGTGTAATTTTGTTTGATAGAAGTCTCTTGCTTGTGTGCTTGAGCATTAGAAGTCTCTTGATTGTGTTCTTGAGCATTTGAAGTCTCTTGCTTGTGTGCTTGAGCATTTGTAATCAGATATTACATTTAGTGAACTCTCCTTGGAAGTGCAAGGGGGACAGGACTACTTCCGAATTATGGAAGGAACCTGTATAAATCTTTTGTGTCCTGCTTCTTCTCTTTTCTCTCTGTTTTTCATTCCGCTGCATACGCTCCTGAACAGTATCTTCAGAAGCTGTCTAACTAGCTTCTGATCATTCTGGTTCTGAGTTTTGAAAAGAGAAAACGATTTTTTTTAAACACAATTCAACCCCCCCCCCCCCCCCCCCCTTCTTGTGTTTTTCTCCCCTTCACGACCGTCTAAGTATGCAAGCCCCCACACACGTATAATCAACCGTCAGGTTGTATTGTACGTGGTGACTATAGGTTTCCCCGAAGTCACCTATAGCCTAGGATTAGGTAGAACTCACTAACACATTATGTCTCATCCTAATCCTTATTTGTTTCAGATAAACAGATTGATATTGCAAGCTCGTAGCCGGATGGATATTTCAGCAAGTGATCGTTCGTACCCGCTGCAGGATGGCATGGATTTTAAGGATGTTTTTACTATGTCTTAGACAAGTAGTGTTGTTTTGTTGATGTACGAACGCGTATTGTTGTATAATATATTCATTCGATTGTTTTCAAATTGTAAATTTTAATGTATCCACTACTAAAGATAATGCACATGCTAAACTTTCTAGATACGTTTAGTGTGTGCGTTACGAATTATGTGCGTTTGATATTCAATAACAACAACCAGAGAGGTATACAATAAAGCTTAAGGCTTACAAAGACACGAAACCCTAAAAGACTATTTCTTTGATATGACGACTTCGGTAATACACAAGGGTTTTAGTCTTCCTTTATACAATCATTCAGCGGCATGGGCATTTTCGTCATAGGCTAAAGAATCAACAGACCAAATCATATATTTTGTCTTCACAATTTTCTAGGAGCAAATATATTATTTACTTAAATGTCATGACATCCATTTTAGGAAATACGGTAATGCATAAACCGATCTTGCAGCTTCTAGAATCACACGTTTCTTGGGCTGCAATCCACGTGAATCAAATCTTCAGAGAATATTCAGGAATCTTCATGTTGAAAATAAATCTCCAAGTAAGCGGATCAATGCACTCGTACCAACATGTTTAAGAAATTTTGTCTGACATCTTGCTAGAACTATTGCTTTAACAAAATGTAGCCAATACATGTCTAAAAAACCTAACAATCTCCCCCTTTGACAAATTTTGTCTAAAACAATCTTTGCAAGAATCTTCAAAATACCAAGTAACTTGCATAGATGGGACAAAAGAGCGAGATATTATTTAGTCATACCTTCTTTCACATTATATTTGTTAAATTGTTGGTATTATTGAAAAAGATAAATATAATTTGCTACAATATGAAAATGCAAAATATATATTATCTATTCTATAAATTTAATCAAAACATTATAAAAACTAATGTCCTAATTTACACTGCAACCGTGCTTTTCTAAATGCTACTATCCTTATTTATTAATTTTGTTAAGTCTAAACCTAATTTTTTTCCCTCCATTAATTCCTTATTAGGTTTGCAACAACTCAACCCTAAAATGTTGGCTCTAAATAATGCTAATCCTCAACCCTAAAATTTTGGCTCTAAATTTGCATGATAATCCCTTACTCCTTAAAAAAAATTATATTCCTATCATGTTGTGTCATCGTTTGTATAAATATGTTGCTTCTGTACACTTATCGTTATTTATTAATTTTGTTAGATCTGCAGCAACTAAACCTAATAATTTCCCTCTAAAATGCTACATTAGGTTAGTAGCAATTTAACCTAACAAATTCTATCTAAAATGTTGTTGAATGCATATTAAGTTAATTTTAATCATAATATTGTATATTTATTAAGTTTGTTTGTGATTTTTAGTTAGACCTGCGCAACGCGCGTGTCAAAATTTTTTAACAATTTTATCCTAAAATTTTGGCTCTAAATTTGCATCATATATATTTTTTATTTCTCTTTCTAATAACCGTGAATATTTTGTCAAAGCAAAAATTTAATAGATATTTTAATCTTTATCTGTATTATTTATTAATTTTTTTAATTCTACAGCAACTTAACCTATTGTTTCTGTAGATTTTTTTTTGACAAGTTGTTGTACACTTATTTAATATGTTTACAAACAAAATACCCTAATTTCCATGCAAACTCAGCTACCCTAAATAATTTGTTATGAATCATGAACAACATTAATTTTTTATGTTTAACTATAAAAATAATAAATAAAATTGACCCGTCCAACAATATAATTTTGTATTTTTTTAATCTTTTTCTTTATAATTTATTTTATTATTATTTGATTGTAATACTGTATCTTTAATAATCTAATTTGCGTTTATTGATCGACCCAAGATCTTACGAGTTAAAAATTATTTATTGGTCTCTATTATAGTCGAGAAGAGTAGTCAAAAGTCTAGTTAAATAATATTTTTGTGGTAGCAATTTGCAGTTCATCGTGGCATTCCACATGTCGTGGGAAATAGCATTTCCCCTTCGCATCCGAGATTTGTATTAAAAAAAGTGATAACGAAATTTGGGTTTCCCCTTTCCCCTTCCTTTAAGGGTCGACGGCTGCCCACTTCCTTTAAGGGTCGCCGACTTGGCCACTATCTTTATATTAAACGTTGATCGGCGCATTGACTTGAGAGCAGTAACAAATGATATGCAAGTTCTACGAATATCAAACTGTTCACTGTTTGTTTTTATTTTTATGGGGTCCATGGCCGCTCACTCCCTTTAAAATCCAATTATTGAGAGTCTCATACTTCATCTTTGTGTTTCTGATACATCATATCATCACTTCACAAATTTAGAGGTAATAACAAAGAGTTTGTTGCTGCTGTTTTTGGAAAGGCTTCTTTTTGGTACATTTTTCTTCTCTCTTTCCCTTCTCTAAGGAAATTTGGTTTATCAATATCATCTATGCTATCTACTACTTGTAGTACGATTTACTCGGTGTGTAAATTTGAATCAATAAAAAGTGATGTGTTTAAAGTTGTGATATGGTTTAAGCGAGGATAATAGTTTCAACTTTTGTCATGTTCCTCACCCTCCAATTTATTTAGTTTTGAAACAGTTTTACGATCAAACATAATATTAAAATTGTCTTGTCCGATTAGGGATGACAATTGGACTCAGGCCCTATGGGTATCCGCAAAAAATACTTACAATGAGTAGGGTTAAACCCTGTTTTCATGAGTTTGGGCACGGGTCCAGGTAATACCCACACATATTAATGGATATGGGCATGCGTAAGGGTACTATAGTGCCCAGCCATGCAACCCCTCATATACATATTTATATAATAACATAAATAATTTATTTATTTTTGGTGCATAATTAATTAATTTATTTAGATATTTAAGCCAAAACCTAAACCTAAACTAAAAAAACTATTTAATACAATATCAGCTTCATCCTGTCGGTGTACAATTTCTTAAGGATATTTTAGATATTTTTTATTTGACTAAATACTACAATTCGTATTATTTTATAAGTTAATTTTAAAAAATGTGGACCATAGTTTTATTTCAATAGTGATGTTTTTATTGTCTATTCATAGTTAAAGTGTGGGTAATAGGTACGGGTATGAGCACTTAGGTACCCATAGGGTATAGGGTAGGACACTAAAGTTGTTGCCCACGAGAGTATGGGCACGGGTACGGGTATTTTTTACAAATGTGGGTATAGGGATGGGCACTCTAGTACCCTACCTATTGGGTACACATTGTCATCCCTATCTCCGATCCATAAGTTAATAGTACACATTAAAACGTTTAAAAAATATTTTTTTTAATTACTTTCTTTTCTTTTAGTTTTTTTTTTAATAAAGAAAACTTTAAAAGAAGTAGTTATCTAATTACTTTCTTTTCTTTTAGTAGTTAGTTAAATTTTGTTATTAGAGAACAATTGTAATCAAAATAACTTTTCCTTCAGAATTTTTTTTTTTTTACGCTTTCCCCTAAGTTCTATTTTTTTCTTCATCATTTATCATCTAGAGAAGCACATATACAACTATTTGAATATAGGCTTGGATCTGTGTTTAGGAAAGATATTGATCATGGGTAAAGGAAAACACGAGCACTGCTGGAAACATGTTACAAGAGTAAAAAATGGTGTTAAATGGATATGCAATATGGCATCAACTTCAAGTAATCCACCACCAGAAGCTGTGATTAATAGACTTTATTCAACACAAGATCAAGGTAAATGAAAACCAATTTTTTGACTAATATTTGGCTTCTATACTCCTTTACTATACATATTTAGCTCATGAATTAAGTAGTATAGCATACAATAGAAAATTGTTAAAAACTTGTTAAAGTAAGTCAATTAATATTCCGTTAGTATTAGATATTAGTGAACTAGCAAAACGGAAGAAACCATAGAGCTATCCAAACAAAAAAGAAGCTAACTTGGGACAATCAAGACAACATAACCTTAAACCCTTTGATTGCAACAGCATACCATTATACAAAATTAGGGGTGTACATGGGTTGGGTTGAGTAGGTTTTGGCCTAACCCGTTACCCAACCCGTTGATCAAACTATGAGTTGGGTTTAACATGGAACTCGTATTTACATAGCTAGATCTGAACCGAACCGAACCAATTTTTTTGGGTTGGTTCGGGTTGGGTTCACGGGCACCCATTCAATTATAAACATATTTTTCTGGTTATATTTATTTGCACAAAAGAATACTAAATTTTATTTCCCTGCAAATTTATGAAGCACTTAATAATATAATACCAAAATTCAGAAAACATATCACTTCCAGTCTTCCACTTAAGCAAAAACAGTAGTAGCATATGGATATACGGGTTGGTAAGCCAAAACCCAATAACCGAACAAAAGTTAATGGGTTCATGTGGGTTGGGTCGGGTTAGACCCGTCCCAGACAGGGTTTGGGTAAATTTAGGGTTGGTTGGTTTGGGTGGCCGGGTCCGCGGGTCGGCCCGCACCCATGTACACCCCTGTACAAAATAAGCAAGAAAGCAAGTGATCTATTCCAAACAACATACATCCCACAAGAAATAGCCTAAACAAGACAAACAACCAAACCAATCCCTCTAAAAGACTTCTTAAAAACCAAGAACAAAATGATGGAAGTCACACATGAGCAACTCCTACATACACCTATTAGAGGAAAAAATCAGACTAAACCGTCTTAAATACCAAACTTTTTTTTACACCTATGCAATTTAAATATACAACCAGCCAGAACCAATTTCAAAGAAGAAAAAAAACAATGTCACAAAATAAATATCAGTCAAACACACAACTTTTAACGTGGAAAACCTGCCTCAATATGATAGAATAAAAACCACGAAACCTAGTCTAGCTAAAACCTTCCACTATCTATAATATAGACATCAAAATCTACATCGCGTGCAACTACTGATGTGTCTTTATCAATTTTCTTCTCACTATCTTCTTCTCTTTCCCTTGAGCAATCTATAATATATTTTTATGTGTCCCACCTTACTACAATTATAACATGAAAATTCGTTTTTGGTTCGATACTTGATGCAACTCTCATATTCGTAATGCTTATGAAAATTCCTAGTTTGACTTCTTACTGTGACTTTGTAACTATAGATTCTAAATGAGTAGGAGTAACGATCAAACTGCACTCTTTTCTTCTAGCCTCTTCAGTAAGCAAGCTCTCTTTAACCACTTACATTGCAACCTTCCCATTGGGAGATGAATTAGTAAGTGTCAAAATAAGAACTTCCTAATTATCATGCAAGGAACTGAGCAATAATAGAGCTTGCAACTCATCATCCAATTTAATATTCATTACTTCCTAATCCAAAACGAGCTCCACATATCTATAGCCCACATCACTTCCTCATCCTCACTCTTATTCAAATAAAAACAAGCATCATTAACTGTGTCAACCAAACGCCCCTACTACCACTGGTCCTCTCCTTCTACCTAATGAACAACCTCTAGTATCAAGCCTTCAAAATACTCCACTTACTCTTCCTCCCACCAAAACAACCTTCTTCACTAACTCCAATAATATTCTATAATATAGAAACACTATTTATGTTGTAAGAAATATTTAGCACAAAATTGATCATCAAAAAATAAACCTACGTACTTAAAAAATTTATAAAAATTCTCTATGCATTTCAAGTAGCTTCAAAGTGAGATTGTAACACGTTATGAGACTATGAGAAGGAGAATATGGTGGCCACATGATAAAAAAATTTAAATCCATGGTTATTTTAGTAATTGCCCCTATATTTTTCTGTAGGGTGGTTTGTGGCCCAGCCCACCTATGCCCTAACTTCGCTCTGTCATTGAAAATCATTCATTTATCCATTAACAATTCACTAAAAATTACTTTAAGAGATCTAATCAAATCTATCGATTAAATATGAATTCATCAAAACCATCTATTAGAACATACTAATTTGAGAGGACTAATCTCACCGCCCACTTGCAATGGTGGTGGGGCCCATTTAAAGCTAGAATAAAGCTTTGCATGGTCCAAGATCCTTGAGAGAAATAAACTCCAAGATCGCAAACCAACCATTAGGCCAACCCTAAATTGGGTTATTAATTTATTTATTTTACAAAACAAAATTTACTTTTTTTTCTTTTGATGAATTCAGCCCAAAAACAGATTTTAATACTTTGAAGAAAAAAAAACTAAATATTAAAAATTTATTTATTTTTTAAAAAAATTATCATTTGAATAATACAATGCCTAGGTTTACATTGACTTTTTTGAGTAAAAAAAAAAAAGCTACATTGAGTTTTTTTAAAGTGTTATGCCATATATTAAATCAGTAAACAATTTATGTAACATGACAAACGCAATGGATCAGGTGTGAACGGTAGCGGTGGTAACAGAAGTGTTTCTGAAAGTGAGATTAATCAATTAAAACAATTGGTTCTTGATTTAGAATGTGAGAAAAAAGATATTGCAAAACAACTTCGAAGGTTGGAGTCTCGGGGAAAAGAGCGCAAACCAGAAGTTGATGTATGGCTGAGAAAATTACAAGATATGAAAGGAAGCATGTATGATATGAATAACTTAAATGGAACTCTTGATGCAACTGAACTGATAAAAAATATGAAAAGACACAAGGAAGAGAAACCTATCATTTTGTCGACTGAATTTGTCGGGAGAGAATTAGAATTTAAGATCAAGAGAGTATTTAAACTTCTGGAAGATGACAAAGTTTTTGTTATTGGCATATGTGGAATGGGAGCAATGGGAAAAACTTTACTTGCAGCTCTCGTGGAGAAGGAAGGAAAAAGGAAAGCAACTTTTAAGGATGTGATTTGGGTCACTGTTTCTCACAATCATAGCATCTCAAAACTGCAACATGATATAGCAAAAAGAATAGGCTTGAAGCTTGATGAAGATGATGAAAGAGTTAGAGCTGACAACTTGTCTTCAGCATTGAAGAAAAAGGGAAAATCAATTCTTATTTTGGATGATGTTTGGAAATATATTGATTTGCAGAAGGTAGGAATTCATCCAAAAGTGAATGGCATTAAAGTGATTCTAACAACTCGTTTGAAACATGTATGTCACCAGATGGATTGCCAGCCATATGCTATATTACCAATGTATCCTCTCAGCGCATGTGAAGGGTGGGAGTTGTTTATGCTAAAACTCGGAGTTAATGGAACACCTAAGATACTTCCATATGAAATAGAAAAGATTGCAAGATGTATTGTAGAGAGATTTAAGGGTTTACCACTTGCAATTAATGTGATGGCTAGAACTATGAAAGGGATTAATGACTTTCATCAATGGAAAGATGCACTCAACAAACTTGAAAAATTGGAAATGGAACAAATGGTGGAAGAAGTCTTCAAAGTATTAAAGCCTAGCTATGATAATTTGATGGAAAAGAACTTGCAAAACTGTTTTTTGTATTGTGCATTATTATCTATTGATGATTGCGATTGGGATAGGGATTGGGATTCGAGTGAGTTTGAAAAAGATGAGTTGATCATGAAGCTAGTTGATCATGGGCAGATAAATGGGAGTATGTGTTTGGAAGAAATATTTGTTGAAGGGAATACCATATTGAATAAGCTTGAATCCCATTCTTTGATTAGTGTTCACTATTGTTCAGTAGTCACACATCCCTTGCTAAGAAATATGGCATGTTATATCTGGAAAGAGAGTCAAAGGAATGCTATAGTGAAATCGGGCAAAGGATTGACCAAGAAACCTCTCTCACATGGATGGGTAACTGATTTAGAGTTGGTTCATATGCGGGATTGTGATATAGAACAAATCCCAGAGGGAATGTCACCTAATTGTCCAAAGTTGTCCACCTTGATTATAAATAAAGTGTCCATTAATCATGTTCCAGAGAGTTTTTTCAAATATATGAATAGTTTATCAATACTCGATCTATCTGATAATGAAGAACTAGTATCTTTGCCGAACTCGGTGAGTGGGTTGAGGTCTCTTGTTTCTTTAGTGCTCAAAAGATGTGCTTCACTGATACATGTGCCACCATTGGGAGAACTACAAGCATTGTCAAGACTAGTCATTTCAGAGACTTCCATTGAGCAAGTACCAATAGGCTTGGAAAAACTAACCAATTTGAAATGGCTTGATCTATCCAAAAACATGAGGTTGAATTTGGAATTAAGGTCTTTTTCATCCTATCTGATTAAATTGCAATACCTCGATCTCCGAGATACGCATGCTGTGAATACGGTTGAAGATGTTCAAGGGATGAATATGCTTGAATGTTTTGGTGGTGCCTTTGACTACAAATGTTTCAATCAATCCATGCAAAAAAACCTTGACATGAGTTTTGAGCGCATCAAAACATACAATCTCATATTAGGAATTGTATGTAGTGCATCATTAGCTGACTGGTGGCATCATCTTAATTTGAAAAGATTTGGTTCAGCTGATCGTGAAACTAAGAGTATACAATTTGGAGATTGTGATCAATTCTCCCACATACTTCCTAAAGACCTTACATGTCTGCTTATATATCAAAATAATCATTTGGTTTGCTTATGTGATGCTCTTTCATATAACACTACTTCTTCTTTGAGGAAAATTGGAACTTCTGATTGCCAACAAATGGAGAGCTTGTTTTGTTTATCAGGTTCTTGTTCCTTTTGCACCAAGATTCACAGCCTTGAAGTTTTGATACTTGAAAGTTTGAAAAGTTTAACCGTTCTCTGTAAAGAAGTTTTTGATGTTAGACAATCTTTGACACCATTTGGCAGATTCTCTTGTCTAAAACAATTTGACATCCGCGGTTGCCATTTGATAGAGAAGTTGTTTACACCACAATTAGTTCTACAACTTCAAAATCTGGAGATAATATCCGTAATGAGTTGTGATTCAATGAAAGAGATATTTGCAGTGAGCAACAGTGATGACAATGACCGATCCATCATTTCACTTCCTAAGTTGACCGAATTAATCTTGAATTATTTACCACAATTGAAGATCGTGTGCAAAGGGAGTATACGGTGTGGATCTTCACTAACATGGGACATCTACGACTGTCCAAGTTTAGAGAGGGAGCCAACATTTTATTTCTGATTTTTTGTTTTTTTATCTTTTTAAATTGCATTGTGTTGCTATTCAGTTCGAGCATGAAAGTGTTCATCCTGGCCATTTTTATGTCTCCATCAAATATACTATAACATGAAATTGAACTGAAAGATGAGAAAAATTGCATGTAATACTTGTTCTTTTTAACTTTTTCAATTATTTTGCTTTTTTCCTCAATTAATTTTTTTCTAAAATATATTATAGTTCACAACATGTCAAATATTATCATTCTTGGATATAAAAAGAAAAAAGAAAAAAAAAATTATACTTGACAAACTAGAGTCATATGTAGCCTTTTGAAATATTCATGAGTACATTGATATACTTTAGGATAAAGTTTTTCTTCTATTCAACCATGTCGTATTGAACCTTAATTTTCTGCCTAGACTTTCTTCCACACTCCTCAACGAAGCTTAACTTATCTAATTTGATGGCTATGCAATTGTTCATTAAATTGTGTAGTAATTCAATTTGAAGGCTCGCATCTTATTTGTCTAACATTTTGTGAGAGGCTGCCAGTTCACCCTTTGCAACTTTCAGCACTAGACTGCGGTAATGTTTAGGAATTCTTAGTATATGAATTAATCCTTTTACAATATTTTCTTTTAGCAACGTTTGGTTCCCTATTTCAGTTTCTCGTTTTCTAAATTTGTACTTATATAAGTTCCATTTACTCCACTTATATTAGCTACTTCTCTCAAGAATTACTATGGTATAAAAATTGGTTTTAACAGAGACCATAAAGATGCGTGTCGAAAAATTTATAGAACAATAAACAAAAGTTGATAATTTTATAGGAACCAAAAAACACATTTAATCCAAAAAATTATCCATAAATATAAGCTTTATTTTAAATTAAATATTCATATTTTTTTCCTAAATACACATGTGTTTTTTTAACAAGCTAAATATATTTATTATTTACACTATTAATTTATTTTGTTTTGATAAAGATTAAAATTGCAAAAACCAAAAGACAAAATTGCACATATCGGTTCGGTTTAGATTGGTTTTCAGTCAAAAACAGGTCTGAATCGATGAAACCTTCATCGGTTTGGATTGGTTTGGTTTTCACTGTTTAAAAAAAAAACAAACCAAACTAATCGGTTTGGTTCGGTTGATCGGTTTGTTTAAAAATACAACTAAAAAAATCATATTCTCACAAAATATTTCATAGAATCGTGTATAAATCGATGACATAGAAAATGAACATGGAAAACAATGAAATATAATGAGTATAAATCAATGGCATAAACATGATAAAATTAACCAAGAGATGAACGATCTCAGCGGTAACCGATGGCGATGAACAATTGGTTTGGTGTGGTTGACGGCTAGGGTTTCTTTTTTATTATAAATGAAGGAGTCTGATTGATGAGATGAGATGAAGATGAGAGAAAGTGAATGGATTAAAAAGTATTTTATGTTGGACTTTAATTTAGGGCCTAACCATAAGTTTGTTTGAGGTAGGATAATATTAGTAAATTGAAGAGTGTGAATATCATTGGGTTGGATCATCGGTTTCACGGGTCTCAAAATGAAAAACCATGAACCAAACCAAATTAGATCGATTTCAATTGGTTCGGATCGGTTTCAAACCGAACCAAACAAGGTCGGATATTTTTCCGGTTTGGACTTTCAGTTTCGTTAGTTTTGTCTGAACCACTTACACCACTACTAAAGACACTTTTGGTGCGTATGATAAGATATAAGATAACATAATTGAATCATATCATGTCCTAAGCACATACTTGAGAAAGAAAAAAATTCCTTGTGACTTCTAGTTGATTATATTATTATTACTAGCGTGCTCTTTTTGTTGCGCTAATATTTGAAAATTATTAACGATGTTTTTCTCTGTTTTTTTAATTTGAAAAAACTATTTTCAAAATTTAATTTTTTTTAGTTTTTAATGATGTGGCCTGCCATGTAATAGCCACGTGGCCAAAGTTGCACAATCAGTAATTGCCATGTGGCAAAAGCCATGCCAAATCAGATCTCAAGTGGGGTAAGGGACCTTTTTCAAATAATTTTTTTTTGCAGGGATGTATTTCAATTTTTTTTTGCAGGGACGAAAACCAAAACTAACCCAAATTACAGGGACAAAAATCATATTTAAGCCTAAGTTTTATAGTACCAGATCTGCATATGTTTGCATCAACATAAGATTACATCCCAAAAAAAGGACCATCACAAATTACATCAAAACCAAAAAACCTTCCACACTAAATCCTAAGCATCTCTTTAAAGCTTCACCGTGTCAACCTTCTCTTAATTGATACCCATCCTGCCAAGAACTTTCTTCTTTAAAACCTTTTCCTGCAAAAACACACTTAAAACAGAATTAAAACACAGTTAAAACACCTGATCCTTCAAACAGAAACCACTTTTACGATCTCCAACCTTCGATCCGATGATACACGTGTAAACAAATGTCTTCAAAAACTTCGATCTAGGGTGGAGAATGGAATATTGGATGATTTTGTTGTTGATTTAGCGTTGTTGCAGGATGTTTTATGAATCAAAGGATTCCATGGTTCAAGGTCAAATGCAATGGAAAGATAGATTGTGTAATTCTCTCTAGGAGTCATCACAAAGAAACAATTGAATAAAATATGATTGAAATGATACATGAGTGTTCCTATATATAGAGTTTAGTTGTGTCACTAACTCTAACTAACTCTTAACCAAACTTCTCAAACACACTAACTAACTATAGTCTAATAGTCCCCCTCAAACTCAAAGTGGGAAATTTACCAATTTGAGTTTGAAATACAATGAAAGTAGAAGGCAAATGAAATGTAAATAAAAATGGTAAACCAAACAATACTCAAACACTCTAACTAACTATAATGATGGAACTATGAAAATGGGGGTAAACTAAGCCAGAGACTATGTTGTAACACAAGACCAATCTGCAGGAGACCCAAGCCCAAGTCGTGAGAATGTCCAAGCCTTGTGACATGTGAAACTGAAACCATAGCACGCTTTCTTCTACTTCTCCTAAAATCTGCAACTAGCTTTCACAAAAAGTGATTATACAAAACGCGATTTTTCCAGAAACAGTTTTTCCAAAACCTGAATCAAATGAACTTCTCCATGAAGCACTTTTGCAATTCTGCAAGGAAGAACAAAAAACAAAGCTTCATGCTGCAAAAGCAATTCTGGAAACGTGATTCTGAGAACAAGATATTGCAAACGTGATTTTAAAAAGCATAGCAGTGTCGTCCAACAACAATAATGGAAAAACGAAATTCCAATTCACCCAAACACGTAGAGAACTCTGATTTTGTGAGACTAATGATCGAAGTGAATTTTGAAGCGAAATCGCTTTGCACTGCTAAATGATGAGTCCTTGAAATTGAAGAACAAATGATGCAATGTTGTTTCTTGATTTGTTAATATTCTGAATGGAGATTGCTAACAATACATCCTTCCTCTCGGGAGCTTCTTCAATGACGTCGCAGTGTTGAATCGAACCAAGCATAAAGAAACGAAAACATGAGCTTTTGTAATGGCGTGTATTGATTTGAATGAAGACGGACCTTTCTTTCCTCGATCCCAAGGTATCCACCACAAGCGGAATTGGATTTTTCGACGAACTTGTAAAACAAAGAACAGCGGACACGAACCAAATCTTCCGCCGGGATCGAAATCGACGATTGATTCGTCATGTAATTCGAAAACGCAAAATTGATTGTTGACGGTGAAAACAAGTTGTTCAGCCTGTTTTCCGACGAAGACAGAAGCGTAGTAAACAGGTCCAGAGCATGAGAAAACAGTATCGATGATGAGATGCTTTGAATTCTTGATTGCGGCTTTAGAAACTGTGAACTCAGATTCGCGATTGCTCGATTCGTTGATTTGGAAGAAACGATCAACTCCGAATCAAGAATCGGTGTTTTCTGGTTTTCTTCCGAAGCTTCAATAGCAGAGTTCCGAGCGCTGCAACTTGAATCAAGGAGAAAACAAGGAACTTCACCGATCTTGATGGTGAATCCATCAAAGACTGGTGCGATCCATGGTGAAGGAGGTGGAGTAGAAACTGAATCACCAAAACTACCAAAAACAACTTAAACTTGTGAAGCGGAAGAACACAAGGTTGCTGATGCGGAAGCTTCAAGATCTTCTTCTTCATCACCATTGGAATCTTCTTCTTCATTAGAAACTGGTTCAAAATCGATATCTCCATAGCACTCTAATACCATATTATGAATCAAAGGATTCCATGGTTCAAGGTCAAATGCAATGGAAAGATAGATTGTGTAATTCTCTTTAGGAGTCATCACAAAGAAACAATTGAATAAAGATGATTGAAATGATACACGAGTGTTCCTATATATAGAGTTTAGTTGTGTAACTAAGTCTAACTAACTCTTAACCAAACTTCTCAAACACTCTAGCTAACTAGTCTAATAGGATGAGAGTGAACAAGACTGCTTTCTAAATCAGATCTAGGGTTTTATGCTTTCACCCACAATTTATATCAAACATTTTTTTAATCAGAAAAAACAATTTATTTTTATTTTTTATTAAAAACAAAAAAAATAGAAAAATCAGATTTTATTTTATTTTTTTAATGCTGATGTGGCATGCTTAGGTGGCATTCCGTCAATCAACAGTTAGTTGACTTAACTGGAGGGACGAAAACAGTGACAGAGAAATTAAGTAGGGACGAAAACAATAGATTTTTTTTATAGGGGCGAAAATCAAAACTCGCTAATGTTATAAGGACGAAAAACATATTTAACCCTAAAACTTATGACATATTTGGTAATTTTATGCTTATGAAATGAAGTTAATTTTCATTCTTACTCAATTTTTCAATTTTGTCAAAAAAGCATATTTTTGCATATTTTTGTGCTGCTAGTTTCTTACTGCTAGTCTGTTGTTGTTAATGCTATTAGCTTTTGATTTCAAGTTTATATGGAGGAAACCAAATATATATATAGTTTCTTCCGATTATACAATTGCTCAATAAGGTCATGACACAATTTTGGTACTATTTTGATACAATAACAGAGTGTGTGTTTTGAAACATTTTGTCATTTTGCATAGGTTATACATAACATTAAGTCATTGAAACTTGCATAGAAAAAGAGAAAAAAATTGAAAAATTCAGAATATTTTATTTTCAATTTATGTTTATTTTATTGAAAACGAAAAAAAAAATAGAAAAATCAAACTTTTTTTATTATTTAATGTTGACGTGGCATGCTTAGGTGGCATTCCATCAGTCAATAGTTAGTTGACTTAACTGGAGAGACAAACGCAGTAATAGAGAAATTAAGTAAGGACGAAAATGGTGGAATTTTTTTTATAGGGGCAAAAACCAAAACTCGCTAATTTTATGAGGACGAAAAACATATTTAACTCTATAATATATGGATTTAACCACTTTTTTTTCTCTTAAATATCTTTCAGATAATACCTATATTTTAGCTACATTGAATTTTTAAACTTTTTTTTTTATATATTGAATACCATTAAAAAATTTAAATGCATATATGATTAAGCTTTATGTAACATCACAAAATTGATCGAATAGGTGAGAATCCAAGCAATTTGAACGTAAGTGATTCTGAAAGTGAGATTAAACGCTTAAAAGAAGTGATTTGTGGTCTAGAATTTGAGAAAAATTATTATATTATAAAGGAAATTGCTTGATCTCGCGAGACAATATCGCGCGAAAAATTCCCAAACGTGTTGTTGGCAATTTCTTTAAAACTGCAGCGGTTTCTTGATTTGTATCCATTTGTATCCAAGGGCCCATGTTTTCCACCAAAAGAAATCTAAGGATGGAAAACACTTCGCAATCCATCCGCTATGTTGCAGTTCGCTGCAAATAGCACTACTCTATTATAAAAAAGTTGTTGGGGAAAAAACGCAAACCAAAAGTTCATGATTCGCTAGAAGAACTACAAGAATAGGGAGAAACCACAGATGGTCTAAATACCTCGAAGACAGTTATGACATAAGTGAATTGTCAAACAAATGAAACGACATCAGGAAGATATACCTCTTACTTTATCGACCGAATTGGTTGGGGAAAATTTAGACGAAATCATGGTTGGACTTAACACAACCCCACAAAACCGGCTTGTGAGATGATGATTTCCCCCACTTATAAGCACATTGTCAGATTGTATCCTATCTGATGTAGGACTTTTAACAATGAATAACCAACAAGTGTTGAATCTTTTGGCATATGATGAAGTATTTCTCATTGATATATATGGAATGGGTGGGGTTGGGAAGACTATGCTTGCAAAATTGTGGAAAATGAGGTAAAAAGGAAAGGATATAATGAAGTTTGGGTTACTATTTCTCAAAAGTTGAACATTTCAAAATTAAAAGAATAGGTGTAAAGCTCGATGAAGAAGATAAGAAAATTTAAGCAAACAAGTTGTATTCGACACTGAAGGAAAAAAAACGTTTCTTATTTTGGATATTGTTTGGAGGTACATCAATTTTCAGAAGGCTGGAATTCAGCCAAAAGTGAGTGGCACTAAACTCATTATGACACCTCATTTGAAACACATGTGTCAACAAATGGATTGTGTACATATCATATGCTATTGATTATGCCTCTTAATAGCTATTATGATGATGGTTGGAAGTTGTTATTCGCAAAACTCGAACATGAAGGAACACCCAGGACACTTCCCACATGTAGTAAACAATATTGCAAGATGTATTGTAATGAGATGGGAGGGTTTACCACTTGGAATCAATGTGGTTTCCGGAACCATGAAAGGCATCAATGATATTCATCAATGGAGACACACATTAACAAATTTTGAGATGTGACGGTTTACCCCTGGAATTAGTGTCATTTCTATCCAATTTGACAAAAGATGTAATACCTCAATCTCCTTGGTACCCCTTCTATGATTACAATCGAATATGTTCAAATGATGAATATGTTGTAATATCTTGAAGGAGTCTTTGAATGTAAGCATTATTGTGTGGAAAACTTACTTGACTTGATTTTTCGGTTCGAAATATATCATCTCTTTTTTTGATATGGGTTGGTGAAACTAGTTTTGGGATGAAAAGTATTGTTCCCGGTTATCATGGTACTAGGACTATTCAATTTGGAGATTGTGTTAATTCATCCCACATATTTTCTGAAAACCTAACATGTTTGTATATAGAGAAAAAATCATTGTTGGGTTTGCTATATTATTGGTGTCATTCAAAAAGATAAGTATAATTTTTTTTTATAAGTTAAGTATAGTTTGTTACAATATGAAGTGTAAAATAATTATACTTTCTAACACGTATAAATTATAAGCAATATTTTTTATGAAATTTTGTTTGATTAAAATTATATATATAGATGTTTGTGACTTTTAAATAGTAACAAACTATTTTATATTTTACCAATAATATGACAAATATAATAAAAATCCATATCTTTTTCGATAACACCAATAATATACCATTCTTAAAAACAAATTTGTTTAAGGGTATATTTGAAATAATGAAAAATCAACCCAAAAAAATCATGTATTCCCTTTATATACGTTATAGATATTTTGAATAAAAATCAAAATAATTTAAATTGAAATCAAAATCTTCTAAAAACTACTATTCGGAATTTATATGCAATAAAGAAATAAATAATGGAGAGACGGAAACTCCATGCTCGTCAGACGCTAGTGTGTGTCTATATATATATATATATATAAAGGGATACACCCACTTAGTTTAGATTTGTTTCAATTTTACCCCTTCATTTAAACTATTTAACATTTTTATAATATTATTTAAATTATTAATTAAATTTCATTAAGATACGAACAATCCAATACAATAGGGAGAAATAATCCACAATAATATGAACAATATTTGACACTATAAATTTAATCTTATTTGTCAAAAATATTTTATTCTAGTTCTATATAATATTAAGTATAACAAAAACGCGGATAGACTTATTTTCATATTTAATACATTAGTATCCATCTTTCCACTAGTAATATATAAATGTAATAGGGGTTAGAATTTTTTTTGACAAGAGAGGTTAGAATTTAAAATCATTTCATATCTCAAATATATATAGTATTTATTTTCACATAATATTCATGATTTTAAGAGTCATGTTTAATACATGAAGAATTAGAAAAGAACGATTTCTATTACAATATATATTGGTAGTTTCATTCATGAAGTTGATGATGTTCTAAGTGACTTGCATTCATGACTCAAAAAGTCATATTTAATACATGAAAATAAAGGAAAATCAATCATATATGATTAACCTAATATTGAAAATTGGTTTTTTATTAAACTATTGGTATATTAATTAGTTTTATTTTAATCCTTTCTTCATTTAAAATCTTAGCTTTTAAATTTAAAATAAAAATTAAAACTCTCAATTTTAGATTAAATGCAAAATTTAATTCTCGACCATAAGTATCCATGGTTTTTTTTTTACAAAGGACCACCCAAGGTTGAATTCTCTTTTAAACAACACATGATAAACTTTACTGACTTAATTTAAAACTATCATAGTCTCTTTCATCTAAAAATTGGAGGGATAAGATAAAACCATACATTTCTATAAACTTTTCAATTTTAAGATATCAGCTCCATGATATGAAAAGAACTAAAATTTAATATAAAAAAAAATTCTAAAAAAAACAATTTATATATATTTTTTAATTATTGATACAAAAAAATTAATTATATGTCATATTAAAGTGAAACAACCAAAAAGATTATATGTCATATTAAAAAATTGAAAGTAATTAAAAGGGCTAAATTACATGGGAAGTCTTTTAAGTTATTTAATTGTAATAAATTGGTTCTTTAAGTTTTTTTCATACCACTTAAGTTATTTAAGTTATTTAATTAATTAACTTAAAGATCTTAATGGGACGGAAAAAAAAAACTTAAATAATCAATTTATTAAAATTAAATAACTTAAAAGACTTCAAGTGTAATCTAACCTGATTAAAAGTATTCGAACTAAACTTTATGTATGTACCAATAGCACCAGGGGTTGGATAAGAAAAAAGATGCTAAACTTCTACAATATATTTAACCATGGACTGAATCTCGACAATGAGAGTTTGTAAAAAATTGTACAAAATTTCAATTTTGTAGTCTCTTGAACCTCTTAATAATCTTCTCTATCTCTCTATGTTTTGTGCCCAAAAAAGTCATGATAATAACTTTTTCCCGTAGAACGAGATTCTTAATTACTCATTGATTTTTTTCGAGCCATTTACCATTAGTGATTTATATGAATCACCAATCTTTCTTTCATGGAATTTTTCCATTTTTCATATGGTTCCGTGTTTTAAAAAGTAAATATAATACTTTACTAATATAATCATTAATATCAACATTGCTGTCTATTATTATAAAAATCAATATAAAGTAAATATGATACTTTATTAAATTTTACTAAGAATAGAATATCATTATTAGTCCATGTTCATATTAGATGACAATTTTTTTAAGGATATTAGATGACATTTTTCTTAATTTGTGTAAAAATAATAACTAAAAAGACTTGTAAATTGGTGCAATAAAGTCAACTCTACTAATTGGATGCCTCTTCGTGCATACATTTCTAAATTTCACTAACAGAATAAATTAAAATACAGAAAATATTAACAAATAATTGAACAGGTACAATGCAAGTTCCACCCATGAATTTGTCAACAAAAATAAAAGTTCAACCCATTAAAAAATTCTTAAGCCAGCCTGTGTCAACACAACTTACTCTAAATAATTATTTAGTGAAACTTGCGTAATACTACTCAACCCCTTTAAATTAAATCTAATAATTCAGGGGTTGAGAGCATATAACTTCAATTCTCATTTCATATGTGTCAGTGTTTTCTGATATCATAAACCTATCTACTAATACTTCTTCTTTTCTTCTTTTTTAGTCGGGTAGCAAAGTGACTAGACTCACAAACTTAAACCGTAAAATAAAGTCAGTGATAGCTACTAGCCCCCTCACTAAGGTAGATGTGCTTACTATAATATTTCATTTTTATTTACTTATTTGTTGTTAGTTCCATCATGATAACCAGTGTCCTATGAGGAGAGGTCCATCTTTCTACTTATTATCTTGTTACAAACATTAAATTTTATTTAACCAACACATCAGTTTAATATCTTCATGTTATATGAATATCTATGAACAAGCGCACAAGATTTTACATAAATTAGACATTTTTAGCTATGTAATCCACTCAAAGCTACGTATCCCCAAGTTGTTGGAGTCACTATTGGGATGTCCATATATGTTTATATGTTTGAATCCAATAAATGAGGAGTTATGTTCATGATTTTTCCATTAAAGTGACATCATCAACATAATTCTTTGATGGATTTAAATATATAAGCATTATTGATCGATCGATCAATATCAGACGGTTATTTTTTAATTTTGGTATCTTTGAAGTTATAAATTAAAAATTAAATATGTTTTTATGGGTCGTTCGATCAAAATTAGACGTTTGATGATGCTTGACTGCGTGAGTGAAGGGACTTTACTATTGTGGTAAAAAATAATTATATCTTATGATGCAGCTTTTAGAAAGGAACAATGAGAATTGCCATATACTTATATACAGATATTAGAATTAAGCTTTCTATATGAGTAGGAAATATACATGGGTAATTACTATTGGGATCAAGTTATAAAAGAAGAAAATGGTAGATTGAAGTGCAAACTTTGTAATGGTAGCTTTGGTGGAGGTGCTTCAAGAATTAAAGCACACCTAGATCACATAAAAGGAGGAGGCATTGACCCATGCCCCTATGGAGGAGTTCACAGCCATACGGCATCCACTTCAAGTAATACATTTGAAGGTCATCAAGGTAAATTTGAAGCAGTTTTACTAATATTATGAAACTTTATTTATTTTTTTAACAAGTCAAAATGAAATTAATAAAAAACTATAATCTATCCAGCACAAGGTGTGTCAAAGAGATTACCCAAAGATACAATCAATCAGACAACAAAAGTGCTAAGCATCAAACAAAAGCTAAATTACAAACATCAAACAAAGATGAGGATTAAACCTCCAAAATTGATAATCAAAATCAAAGGTAACATGTTTTTATTTCAACCACCAATATATTTGAAGCTTAATTCTCTCAAGTAAAGTTTGCATCGACTCCACCTTTTGCTGGAAAATTTGACCATTACGTTCTTTCCAAATAGACCAAAATGTAGAAGCTCATAAAACATACATCATAAGACGATCTCTTTAAGTGAACCCGCCCAAAGCACAAAACTAATCCCTTTGTTCCTGCAAAAAGTCGTGTCCCACAAAATCATATCCCAACCATGTGTCCACCAAATTCCATAGTCTACCAAAAACATCACATTGGACAAATAAGTGATTTATGTCCTTAACCACTCCATATCCTCCTATACAATAACAAACATCAAAATGTACAACAGTTCTTCACAATAGATTATCATTAGTCGGAATGCGATTTAAAAGAAGCCACCACACAAAAAAGTTAACATTAAGCGGAACCACTTTTAACCAAGCATCGTTATTACAATTTGCACCATTGTTGTCCATCGATATCAAATAGTCATAAGCACTGCTAACCGAATAGGTTTTAGCCGAGTTAAGCAGCCAAACCCATCTATCAACTATATTTTCCTTCAAAACAAAGTTAGATACCAAAGAACTAAGCTCTACCACATGTTCCTCCTCCCAAGCAAATAAATACCTACACCATTTCCACGCCTCACCACCTTCACCCTACCCAAAAACAAACATATCTGCCACTGACATCAACTTATTTTCAGCTTGGTCAAATAATCTACGATCTCTATCACACAAACAACACTCTCCAAGAATTAAGATGGTGGTTTTTTTGTTTTGCACAAGCTAAAATGATATATATTAATAACACCGGTGAATCACCCTGCACAAGACGTGCATAAGTAAATCACCGTCAAATATTTACAAACGCAAGGAGCCACACAACGGCTTGCTCCTAAAAAAACAATCAAAATAGGTTAATGGTGAACACCCATGCAAAGAAGCGGATGTGTCCACCAATCATAATAACAATAATTAAAAGATATCTGCTTTGCTTTCATCCATAAAAAAGAATGGAGCTTGATTTTCTCAATAAAAACAGATAGATGTGTTATCTGATTTTTATTAATGAGTCGTTTTGGGTGGACATAGAGAAGGAAAGTAAATAATTAAATATGAACCGCGTAATAGAACCAACGACTGAGTTTTTAGTAAACTGTATAAATGTGACATTTAATTGACTACGGTGAATCACTATCCATCCGTTAGGCTATTATTTCAAAATTTTAATGATTATATGGTTAAGAGTGGATATAGTTAACGTTTTCTATTGTTGTCACACTATCCTTTAGTTCACCCACTTGTCATGTGTAATGAATAGTCAAGATGGGGTGAAGATCCTCTCCATTTTAAGTTCTCTCAATTTGTTCCGTTACTAAAGTTTTGGTGTATAAATGTTCAATTAATGTCTTTAATTCTTGAAATGTGTGCATTTATACCATATATTTACTTCAAAACTATAGTAATTGACATTTCCATTTAATTTAGGAAATGGAGAGGATCTTCACCCGTCAAGATGAGTCCAATAGTATAATTATTAGGTTCAAGCCGATTTTAGGGCATGAGTCACTTGTTTATAGAAAGATTTAGATGGATTCAATATGATGCGTCATTGTTTAGTTTGTTAGAAAATATGCTAAATTCTAGCTTATATAAGTACAGAATTGGTGAAAGTAATGATCATCAAGAATGATAGGAAGAAATTAGTTGTTAGAATAATTTTAGTATAGTTTTTTAGTCTCTTTTAAAATAGTTTATCCTCCATGAACGACTAAAAAGTTGTTCATTAGTATCACTACAATTGGTGCATCTCTACTCCAATAGTAGTCAACTATAGTTGTTGTGCTTACCTAGCCATTAATATTCACAGCTCTAAAGTTGCTCTAATAATTTCAAACTATTTAAGGTAGAGGTGTTCATGTCCAATCCAATCCAAAGCAAATTATAGTAACCGAACCAATTCAAAAATCGAAAACCGAAAAAAAACCCGCAATTTTAAATGGAATGGATTGTTTTTCGGTTCCCTTAGAATAAACAATCCAATCCAAACCCTATATATATTATTATATGATTTTTTATAAATGTTTCTTTAATTTACAATTATGTAACTATTTTCTAGACTTGTTATGTAATAATGTTGACTTTTTTTCCATTCTTTTAAGAAATATTATTAATTTACGATTATGTAACTATTTTTTTTAACCTACTATTTTATTTGCATTATGTTACTTTCATTCTCTACTTATTCATCTTTTTCATAACCTTATCTTTTTATGAAATATCATTAAATAATATATTTTCATAAAAGAAAATAAAAAAATATACAACAATGAAAACCGAAAACCAATCCAAACCGAAATTTTTTGGATCGGATTGGGTTGAATTTGATTTTAAAACCAAACCAATTGGATGGATGAATGACAAAACCGAAAAGATTGGATCGGATGATTTTTTCTCCCAAAACCGAACCAATCCAATCCGCGAACGCCCCTAATCCAAGGTGGTTTACATTGGGTTTTCAAATCCAATATTCTCACACAAAAAAAAAAGTAAGAAAATGATAAAGAGTGATTTTAAGAGATTGGCTAGGGAAACAAAAATAAAAATATTATTTTGAAAAATGAAGAATTCAACTTTTAAAAATTGTAATTTACAATGCAAACATGTTTACCTTAACAAGTCCTCTAAAAAAGCTATTATAAGCATTTGCCCTTAGAAATTTTAATATTTTCCCTTAAATTATGTATGAATGGGTTTATATAACATTACCAATCGGAGCACCGATCATTTAATTATATGTTATGCATTAAAAAATTATTTCAATTGAGAACATTATATACAGAGGAATTAGTCACTGAATGGGAAATGAGTAGTCACTTTAGTCCTTGATTGCAGAGAAATTGCAAAACAGTTCCTGAATGTAGATTATGTTGGTCAAATTCATGGACTAAAATGACTAACAGAGTCTACATTCAAGGACTATTTTGCAATCTATTTATATTCAGAGACTAAAATGACGACTCGTTTCCTGTTCAGGGACTAAAGTGACTAATCTCCGTTAGATATAAGTATATATGTAACATCACCAAAACAATGGAACAGGTGTCAAGATGGGCAATTGTAATCCAAGTGTCATTCATTGATAAGTGACATGTTTGGAGGAAATGTGGTATCTACACATCGCTTGATGATAGATGTGGCATGTTATATCTTGAAAGAGAGTGGGAGGAATGTTATGGTGAAATTAAATAACAGATTGACAAAGATATCACTCATGCAAGAATTGAAAACTGATTTAGAGTTGGTTCATATGTATGATTGTGATATAGAAGAAATCTCAGAGGACATGTCACCATATTGTCCGATGTTGTCCACCATGATCCTGAAACTAAGACTATACATTTTGGATAATTTGAACAATTATCTCATTTTTCCCATATACTGCCTCAAGACCTTATAGATCTATATATATGTCAAAATACTCATTGGGGTTGCTTGTGTGATGCTTTTCATATAATGATTCTTCTTCCTTGAAGAAGCTTAACATTTCCACATGCAGACAATTGAAGTATGTGTTTTGCTTATCCCATTCTTTTTCCTTTTGCACCAAGATTCACAACCTTGAAGTTTTGGAACTTGAAAGTTTGGAAAGTTTAACTGTTGTATGTAAAGATGTTGTTGATGTTAGACAATCTTTGTCACTAAGTGGAATATTCTCTTGTCTCAAAGAACTTTCTGTTTATAATTGTAATTTATTCGAGAATTTGTTTACACTAAGGTTAGTTCAACAACTTCAAAATCTGGAGACAATAATCATAAGGTATTGTGGTTCAATGAAAGAGATATTTGTTGCGAGCAACACCGATGACGATGATGGTTTAAGGATTGCACTTCCCAAGTTGACCAGTTTAGAGTTGGGAAATTTACCACAACTGAAGATTGTGTGCAAAGGGAGTACATCCATGTCACTTCCTAAGTTGAGCAATTTGGAGTTGGGAGATTTACCGCAGTTGAAGATTGTCTGCAAAGGGAGTATATCCTGTGAATCTTTACCAACATTGAACATATATTGTTGTCAAAATTTATATATGTACTCAACAATAATAATCCAAAATGTTGAGATTCCTTACTATAGATTTTGTTGTTAAAATGTAGAAGTTGTAATGTTTATTTACATTTTGATGTTGAACTTGTAAAAAATATATCATATTTGTATAACATTTGATGTTTCATCTTTAATTTGCTTTCATCACAAGTAGATAAGCTATTGATGCCAGATGAACAATTCTTTAATGTTGATCTTCATATGTTGAAGTTTAATATTGGCAAAATGAAAAGCAAATTCTTAATTTTAAAACGTGGCCCTGCATCAAACTATATTAAACCAATCTATCCAAACGCATCACACGTCATCACTTAATAAGAGACATAGAGATTCCTTAAAAAAATAAACAGAGAGAGATAGAGATGATGATGATAATAACAAGAGTTTGCTACTGCTGTTTCAGAAATGCCCCTTTAATGGTACATTCTCTTCTATTCTCTTTTCTAATGAAATTTGGTTTATGATCATCATCTATATACTTTACGATAGGAGTTAATGTTAAATTAGGGTGTGGAATAAAAATGACTAAAATGATTAATTTAACTATCATTTGCCTCATTTACGTGGAGCTCATATTTATTTAGAATTTATCGGAAAGTAAAGTTTATTTTCCCCTCTTTTTAATGTACAAGGCGTCAGACCCGTGTAAGTGTCCAACACCTACATATTGATTATATTAAATTATATAATTTTCTCAAAATTTTATTGACGGACACCTCTAGCATGAAGTTGTCGATGTCCAACACATGTACGATGCTTGCCACACAAGTGTGCCAATTTTTTTTGACACTCTTTAGACACTTCTAATATATTCTACAAGGCTTAAAGATGTGTAGAACTAGTGATAATCAATGAAGGGGTAGGGGTTGAAGACAATAAATCGATAATATCATTTTTAACTTTTCGGTATAGTAGATGGATGAAAGAGGTGAAAAATTGTCGTTTTTTGTTTTAACAATGTGACAAAAACATAAAGACAAAGACATAATTGAGAAACTTTTAACACAAACAGATATTAGTTTAAAATATCAACAAAGTCAGAGACTAATTTGAGAATGTCTCGCAAAGATATGACCAATTTGATGATTTACTCGTTTATTTAAATTAGCAGTGTCCATGTGAGAGTTTGTGCTTGATAGGTGTCTATGTCATGTCTCTGTTTGTTAAATGATCTATTATTAGTTTGTTCCGAAGGATTGTAGATTTATGTTGCTACTATGTGCATCATGTAAAACTATAGAGATAGTTAGATTGTACTCTCTAAATCCAACTGTTTCTACTGCTGCTAAAGCTTCTGAATCATACCAAATCATACCAAAACCTGCTATTGATATAATAGATAATAACTTGCTAAAATCTTGTAGCCGACTATATATATATATAGCCTTCAAAATTTTGTAGCCAGCTATATATATAGTTATTTGAATTTAGCCTTCAATCTGTGTTTAGGAAAAGTTTTGATCATGGGTGGGGAGAAACACAACCACTGCTGGATTCATGTTACAAAAGTAGAAAATGGTCGTGAATTGATATGCAAGCATTGTAATCTTAAGTTCAGTGGAGGTGCTTCGAGAATTGAAACACACCTGGGGCTGAGTGGCATTGAAGCGCACCGGAGTAGCAAAGTAGGAGAAGACAGTAGGCGATGCTCCAATCATCATGTGGCTGGTAATGAAGGAGTTCACAACAATATCGCATCCACTTCAAGTAAACCACTAGAAGCAGTTAATAGATCAATTCATTCAATACAAGTTCAAGGTAAATGAAAAGCAGTTTTTACCAGTACTAATTTCCAGATTAGATGTGTTAATTGATTATAATTTATCTCTTGTTACTTGTTTTACTAAATTGTCACAATTTAATTATTGAAATAATCAACTTTGAGATGATAAAATTATCAAAAAAGGAAAACAGTTTTCTTTACACATACAATACACGATTATGTTTTAAAGTTATACAGGTATAAGACTACCACTAGGTGTTTTTTATTGTCTTAACTCTTAACCCTTTGATTCAATTATGTTTTACTAAAGGGTCTTGGTAATCTAGAGTACCAAATTTACGTTGTATTGTTTCAATTGTTAAATAATTTAACATCACAAAAACAATGGAACAGGTGTGAACAGGAGCGGTTGTAATAGACTTGTTTTTGGAAATGAGGTTAATCACTTAAAACAATTGGCTTTTGATCTAGAATGTGAGGAAAATGATATTACAAAACAACTTCAACGATTAGAGTCTCACGGAAAAAGCGCAAGCAAGAAGTTGATATATGGCTAGAAGAGTTGCTAGATATTAAAGAAAGAGTGGATGATATGAATAACTTGAATGATTCTCGTGACATATATGAATTGTTCAAAGATATGAAACGACACAAGGAACAAAAACCTCTCACTTTGTCGACAGAATTTGTTGGGAAAGCATTAGGCTTTAATATCAGGAAAGTGCTTAAACTTCTAGAGGATGACCAAGTTTTTGTTATTGGTATATATGGAATGGGGGGAGTGGGAAAAACTTTACTTGCAACTCTCGTGGAGAATGAAGTAAAAAGGAAAGCACCTTTCATAGATGTGTTTTGGGTTACTGTTTCCCCCAATTTCAAAATCTCAAAATTGCAACACGATATCGCAAAAAGAATAGATGTGAAGCTTGATGAAGACAATGAGAAAATTAGAGCAGATAACTTGTCATCGGCACTGGATAGAAAGCAAAAATCAGTTCTTATTTTGGATGATGTTTGGAAATACATTGATTTGGAAAAGGTGGGAATTCATACAAAAGTGAATGGTATTAAAGTAATTCTGACAACTCGTATGAAAATTGTGTGTCAACAGATGGATTGTATGCCAAATCACATGATAAAAAATGAAACCTCTTGATGGCGTTGATGAAGATTGGGAGTTATTTAAGGTCAAACTTGGACGCAATGGAACTCCTGCTACATTCTCGCCTGAAATAGGAAATATTGCAAGACATATTTTAGCCCGATGCGAGGGTTTACCGCTTGGAATCAGTGTGATCGCTAGAACCATGAAAGGGTTTAGGGATTGATGACATTCATCAATGGAAACATTCATTGAATAAACTAACAAATTGGAAATGGGACAAGAGGTGGTTGAAGAAGTCTTCAAGGTATTAAGACGTAGTTATGATAATTTGATAGAAAAAGACTTGCAGAACTGTTTTTTGTATTGTGCACTATTATCTAATGACGATGAGTTTGACAAAGATGAGTTGATCATGAAGCTTGTTGACAATAAACTGATAAATGGAAATAAGTGTTTGGAAGAAATATTTGATGAAGGGAATACCATATTTGATAAGCTCAAAGCCCACAGTTTGATGAGTAGTTCAGATTATTCATCTGTATACAATTACCGCTTGGTGATAGACATGGCATGTTATATCATGAAAGAGAGTAAGAGGAATGCTATGGTGAAATTTAAGAACGAATTGACCAAGATAGCCAGCACACATGAATGGGAAGCTGATTTAGAGTTGGTTCATCTGTGGGGTTGTGATATAGAAGAAATTCCAGAGTGCATTTCACCTTATTGTTTGAGGTTGTCCACCTTGATTATAAATGAATTGTCTGTTAGTCATTTTCCAAGAGGACTTTTTCGAATATATGATTATTCTAACAATACTTGATCTATCATATAATAAAAGACTAGAATCTTTGCCAAACTCTATCACTAAGTTGAGGTCTCTTGTTTCTTTAGTACTAACAGGATGTCATTCACTTAAACATGTGCCCCCATTGGGAGAACGACGGTTATTGTCAAGATTAGTCATTTCAGACTGTTCCATTAAAGAAGCACCACAAGGCTTGGATAAACTAAATTTGAAATGGCTTGATCTATCCCACAACGAGAGCTTGAATTTGGAATTGGGATCTTTGAATTTGAACAAAATGTGATACCTGGATCTCCAAGATACTCGTGCAATGATTACGGTAGAAGATATTCAAGGGATGAATATGTTGGAATGTTTAGGAGTCGCCTTTGATTGCAAACATTACAACCAATACATGCAGAAAAATCTTGACATGAGTTTTGACCTCAAAACATATCATTTCAGATTAGGAAATGTGTATGGTGAATCAGAAAGTGTTTGGTGGAATTATATTAATTTGAAAAGATTTGATCCCAGTGATCCTGAAACTAAGACTATACTATTTAGAGATTGTGATCATTTCTCCCACATACTGCCTAAAGACCTTACATGTCTCTTTATAGAGAAAAATAGTCATTGGGTTTGCTTATGTGATGCTTTGTCATACAATACTTCTTCTTCTTTGAGGAAAATTGAAACTAATGATTGCCAACAAATGGAGAGCTTGTTTTGTTTATCCAGTTCTTGTTCCTTTTGCACCAAGATTCACAACCTTGAAGATTTGGAACTTAGAAGTTTGGAAAGTTTAACCGTCGTCTGTAAAGATGTTGTTGATGTTGGACAATCTTTAACAAGTGGTATATTCTCTTATCTTAAAACGTTTCATATTTGTGAGTGCCATTTGATAGAGAAATTGCTTACACCAAGGTTAGTTCAACAACTTCAAAATCTAGAGACAATATCCGTAAAGTATTGTAATTCAATGAAAGAGATATTTGCAATGAGCAACGGTGATGATAATGATGACAGTTCCAGCATTACACTTCCCAAGTTGACCACATTGGAGTTGTACAATTTACCACAATTGCAGATTGTGTGCAAAGGCGGTATACGCTGTGAATCTTCACCGCTAAAACTGGATATCTCCAAGTGTCCGAGTTTAGAAAGGCACCCTACAATTGAAATTGAAGATGTTGACATTCCTTGTTTCTGATCTTATTCCTTGTATAACATAATATTATGTTACATTTTATATAAATGTCGACCAATGTTTCAATTAACGAATATGTCACATGTCGAAGGTACAAGCTGTATTCCTTTTCGAGCAAGAATGTATTCATCAATGATAGGATGGAGTTGAGCTGGGATTTTGTAACTTTTTTTGAACAAAATAATGAGAAAAAGTGAATGTGAGTGGTTTTTCCCCCTTGTCATGCACACGCAGGAAGTAACCACTTCACTTAAAGTTTCACCTTAAAATAGCATACATGAATATTGAACTTTGAAAGCAATATATTCTAGTTTTGCTTCATTCCTATATTAATTTTTCTCTAAATATATTATAGTTCAAAACAGATCAAATATTAACATTCTTGGATTAATTTTACTTGATAAACTAGAGTCCTATGTTGCCTTTTTAAGCATTCATGCTTAGTTTGATATATGCTGGGATATTATTGTAATTAATCAAGGATAATGTTTTTGTTATATTCAGCCATTTTCTGCTCAACTTTTTTTCTGCATAGAATTTTTTGCACCCTCCTCAAGGGGATTCACTAATTTATTTTGTGGCTATATATGCAATTGTTCAATAAACTATGTAGTGTAAAATTTACTATTTTACTTGGATTGTGCTCAGAATTAGAAGGGTTATAGATTAACTTTACAATGCTCCATGCATCAGATTATATTTGATAGGTATTACAGTTTGTAGTCAATTATTTTGTATACTAAATCGTAAAAAACCTTAATGAAGCTTGACGGTGCCAATGTCCTTTTTTTTAGTTTGTATGATAGAACATTATGGCGTAATTTGATCCATGTAGTTGACCCTACTTAGTGGGATAAGGCTTGGTTGTTGTAATCATCAATGCATCCAGCAAAGTCAAACTTCCAAAACATGTCATCATCGCCATGGCGCATCGTAATTGCACCGGAACAGCATCAGACGATTTTGTATACTAGTTACGATTTTGGCGCATCGTAACTGCATCAGGAACCGCATCCCCGCCGAACTTTTCCTCTGGTTTACTAGATCAAAAAGCAAGGACAGATGCCAAACGTCCTTAAAATACACAGTCAATGGGATATCATCTCTAGAGTAATAATAAGCTTTGTATCAAGAGAAATGGATACTAGCAGTTTTGGAATTATGACAAAGCTCAAATTCCTTGACTTCATGATACATAGACCTAAATCAAAGAAACAAATGCAATACTGTGTTGAAAATCAAAAGGGCATTATCAAGCTTGGTGAAGTGAATTGTGGTGATTCAAAATTCAAAGGAGTTATGATGGAAAATATTGAGAACATAAAACATTTTCTTGTGGCCGTTTCTCGATTTGTTCGTGTTATTTTTACGTATGTGTCATGCTTATATTCTCTTTATCATTTCAATAACCGTCCCTAAAAGGACACATAAAACACTTGTAGCTTTAATGTTTTCTTATATATACTGGGAAAGGCATGTGAATATATTTTACATACCTTTGTTGAGGATGAGTTCAAAATATTTTCTAAGGTTAAAATTTTCTTTATTATTGTTATTATTAATTGATCGTAAAAGAAAAGAGCCAGCCCAAATTTTTGAGAGATAAGCTCAATTTTCTCTTTATTCACCAGAACCGGCTATAAATCGGATGAACCAGTGGTTTTCTGGTTCGGTCCGGTTTACCGAGTGTTAAAAAAATTGTAGATGATGTCGAATTCCTTGAGTAGTAAATAAATAAAAACCTTCAAATGCAAGTTTGCAACATACTTTCTTTATCATTAGAAAGGGAAAAGACATGATGGTCCTTTACATCACTAACCTACTTTAATGGCTATAGTATTATAATTTATATAATTATTTGTTACAATGTAGCAACATTTGTCACAACAGAATCTAAAATTCCATCAACTAAAAAAGGAAGGCATCAAAGCTTTGAGTTTCATTCCTGTTGTACAGAAGGGCATTCGAATAATTTTACAATGTGGCCCTGCATCAAACTATATTAGATTAGTTAGTAGGAAATCAACTTTTGAAGGGTTACATTTTATTTTGAAAAGCAGGCTTGAAAGAAAGTTAATTTACCTGTCAAAAGAAATAGATATATGTTATGGATTGCTAGTTAGTAGAGAGTTCAACATATGATGTTATAAATATCAAAACACCGAAAAATGTACAATGCCAGAGAATTCAACATAGTTAGTAAATCACAATTGTTTCTAAAACTAACAAACCATTGACAACATTTTATGTATATTTAGACATGAAAACAAAGAAATACCTCAAGGTTAAGATACCAGATGCACTGAATACCATGTGCTGCCATGTCATACCAAAAATAGCTGATAGGCCATTCTACTAATTCTTAACTCTTGTAACTAAATTTACATATTTTCAGATATCCTGTTCCAAGGAAAAACCTTCAGTCTTCTGTTCCCCTTCATCCAGATCATTTGACTCTAAATCGAGTTTTTCACTACTATTAGAAAATCGACTGTTCATCCTTCTGTTCCTTAAAATCACTTCTGATTCCTTCATCAGCTTGATGTATCTCTTCCTCACACTCAATAGAGGATGCTTCTCGATAGCCGATTTGTTGCAATAAGCTTCCTTGAGAATGACAGTGCATGTTTTATTCCTCATAGACATGTAAAACATATGGGGATGCCGCTCGAATGCCCTGTGCACTTTCTGTGGAAAACCGAAATACTTCTTGAGGCAAAGGAGCTTTCTTCTCTCTGCTGAATGATCGATAAATAGGGAAAGAAGTTCGTGAAGAACACCAATAAGTCTTTTCTCTGCTATGTCATTGTTTGGATCCAAATTCGAGAAATCATCATATGGTGAAATATAAGGTAGCTTCTGAAACTCATGAAGCCAATTTTCGATCTTAGTTTTCATCCTTAAAGCCTTCGATGGAAAAAAAGGAAATTCAATCACCTCCGTCAGTGAACCGTCATAGTTTAAACCTTTTTTCATGGCATTTTCCTCCATTACCGAATAAACCCTCTCTCCTCTTTCAATAGCCAGCCCCTTCAGTCCATCTTCCATCTCTACAAACCTAAAAGAATCATCGAGATTTTGTTCAGGGTGCTGCAAAAAATCGTTAGGCAACCCCAGATACCATTGCATCCCTTGAATTATTTTCAAGGGTAGAACATTCTCTTTGGTCATCAATACCATCTTCTTCAACCTGGATCTTAATTCCTCCCTACTTTCTTCATATACTCTTTTCTCATCCCTGTCAATCTCAGCAGCTTCAGATGTCAACCTAAACCAAGGATGATTATACTTAGGACCTGTAAACTCTTCAAAAATGGATGGATATTGCCTCAAAAATCTTGCAACCTTCATAGGCACATCTAACTGCAATCCCCTCTTTGATACTGAAGAGATAGGGATGCACCCATTGGGATCCTGGGCAATGCAGTTTTTTAGGGCAATTACAGGCTTCAGTTGAATGGAGTGGTGAATGTGCTCAATCGAGTCATAGTAAGAATCTTTTTTCCATTTCATGTACACATTCACATAACTATACCTCTGGTTGTGTGAGAAAGGAAGACTAGGGATCTTGTAACTAAAAGGCAAGATTGAGCCTTCAAAAGGCCTGAGCACCTTTCTAATAGTTTGGGCTGCAAATTTCTCAAAGTTGAATAACATTGAGTAAAAAAACTTTGATGCAGCAGTTTCCAGTAAAATGAAGGTGGAAGGTTGAACAAAATTTAGGTTTTGATATACAATTACTTTTGAGAGAGTTCAGTACTGACGACAAGTAGATCAATTGACCTGTACAAGATTAAAGGACAATTCAGCCAAAAACCTTACAAAAGAATATCTCTTTAAAACAATAAAATCAAATAACAAATTTGTTCAAAGTTTAAACAAAAGACAGCTAGATTGGCATAGCTAACTAACAAGATACACAGACCAGAGCTTCACAAAATGCAAATTTCCAGTGTATTTGCCAACCATGATTCACACGAACAAAGAAAATAACAAACAAATAGAACCAAAAAAACCATATTCCAAAATCAATAGAAAACAAAATAACCATATGGTTAGAACTTCAATTTACTCCAAAACCAAATGATGGGAATGTGAGTAATGAGGTGGGCCTTGACAGTGGGACCAAGCCAAAAGTGTGGAAGGTTTATACTAGGAAAAGGACAAAAGGGTTAAGGAATGATGACGTGGATAGAAATGCATGAGGATTATGTGCATGTGAGGCTATATAAGCAGAAGAAGGAAAATGAGAGAATCATCTGAGAATTCAGTTATTTTGTGAGGTCACTTCTATAGTGATTTGGGAGCACTGCGTGCTTAGGGGACTGATAGTATCTCACTATCAGTTTGTTACTTGCTTTATTCTTTTTCTGTTACTCTCATTCAGCTTTGCTACTCTCTGTAATTGTTAAATTCCATTAATACAATTACAAGCATTTTCCATATTTCTGCTATTGTTTACTGTTTCATTCACAATCAGTTCATACCTCTATCAATTGGTCCGACCTACCAGATCAATCACACCACCTACCAGAGATCTGTAGATGCCAAGGAAACCTAAGATGGGTGATCGAATTGATGCGTTGGAGACTCAGATGGAAGCAGTGACAACCACACTGCAAGGACTAGCCTCTCAGATGCAACAGCATGCGCAACAGATGCATCAACAGAGTGTGATCTTGACGGAATTAAGCAAACTAATTGGTTCCAAGGGAGTGACTCAGGAGGGAGAAGCTTCTGTGGGAGACTCGTCGCAGAATGAGTCTCGCCTCGCCGGGAAGAAGGTGAAGCTTCCATTATTTGACGGTGAAGATCCTGTGGCTTGGATCACGAGAGCAGAAATTTACTTCGATGTTCAGAATACATCGGATGACATGCGAGTGAAGCTGGCACGTTTGAGTATGGAAGGTTCAACCATTCACTGGTTCAACCTTTTGATGGAAACAGAAGATGAATTATCCTGGGAAAAATTGAAACGAGCGCTGATAGCACGTTACGGTGGGAGACGGCTGGAAAATCCTTTTGAGGAATTGTCCACGCTAAGGCAGAAAGGGAGTGTAGAGGAGTTCGTCGAAGCGTTCGAATTACTCTCATCGCAGGTAGGGAGACTTCCAGAAGAGCAATATTTGGGGTATTTCATGAGTGGTTTGAAACCTCAGATCCGGCGAAGGGTTCGAACACTCAATCCTCGTAACAGGATGCAGATGATGAGGATCGCTAAGGATGTAGAAGATGAATTGAAGGAGGAAGATGATGATGGCGATAGACGAAATGGGAAGAGAGGAGGATCTGACCGTTTGGGCCATAATGATTGGGCTGGGTTATTAAAAAATAGAAACGGGTATAACTCAAAGGATCCGACCCGTTTTTCCAACCCATCTCAAAAAACGGGTTCTGCTGGATCTAGTGTCAATTCTTCATCTTCTCTCACATCGACGGCTAAGAAGAGTGAGAACAATCTTCGTTCCGGTTCGTCAGGAACTCGTAGCATCCGCAGTGAAGAAATTGCAGAAAGAAGGGCAAAGGGTCTCTGTTTCAAATGCGGTGGCAAATATCACCCTACCTTGCACAAGTGCCCAGAACGTACGCTGAGGGTGTTGATTTTGGGAGACGGCGAGGGGTTAAACGAAGAAGGTGAAATCATCAACATTGAAGATGTCTCAGGAGGTAGTGATGAAGAGGAAGAAGTCGAGTGCAAGACAATGGGGGTTCTGGGAAGTATGGGTGAGCATCGCACCATGAAGATTGAGGGCAGAATCAAACATGTGGATCTGTTAGTGTTGATCGATAGCGGAGCCAGTCACAATTTCATCTCACCTAAAGTAACTACAGCTTTAGGTCTGGTTATTACTCCTGCAGCAACAAGGAACATCAAATTGGGTGATGGGCACAGGGTCAGTACTCAAGGAATGTGTAAGGGCGTCCGTATGAAATTGGGGGAAATTGAGATAGTTGTTGATGCTTTGGTGTTTGAACTTGGCGGATTGGATATGGTTTTGGGAATGTCGTGGTTGAGCACTCTGGGAGAGGTACTCATGGACTGGAAGTTACTAACTATGCAGTTTGAACATGAAAATAAGTTGGTGAAGCTACAAGGGCAAGGAAATAAGAACAGCATCAGGCAAAGCTATTTGAATACTTTTCTGGAGGATACTCATAGTAAATTTGGGAGTGACTGGTGGTGGACTCAGTTTCAATCAATTGAAGCAGATCAATCTGTTATATCCAAGGGGTTGAACTCCATTCTTGAACAATTTAATGAAGTGTTTAAAGATCAAATTCAGCTTCCTCCTGAGAGATCTCAGGTGCACCAGATCAACTTGTTCCCTGACCATGGCCCTATCAATGTCAGACCATACCGGTATCCTCATCATCAAAAAGAGGAGATTGAGAAGCAAGTAGGAGAGCTACTAAAGGCAGGTGTCATCAGGCCAAGCATGAGCGCATATTCAAGTCCGGTAATATTGGTCAAGAAGAAAGACAAAAGCTGGAGGATGTGTGTGGATTATAGGGCCCTGAACAAAGCAACAATTCCAGATAAGTATCCCATTCCCATAGTAGATGAACTTTTAGATGAATTAAATGGTGCTACTATGTTTTCCAAAATTGATCTTAAGTCTGGATACCATCAAATCAGGGTGCATAAGAATGATATATCTAAAACTGCTTTTAGGACTCATAATGGTCATTATGAATACTTAGTAATGCCATTTGGGTTGATGAATGCCCCAGCCACCTTTCAAGCTACCATGAATGATGTTTTCAGACCATACTTGAGGAAGTTTGTCTTGGTGTTCTTTGATGATATTCTGGTGTATAGTAAAGACATTATGGAACACCAAAATCATTTGAAGCTAGTTTTATCAGTTCTGTTGGATAACTGTTTTGTGGCAAATCAGTCAAAATGCAGGTTTGGGTGCACTCAGATTGATTACTTAGGTCACATCATTTCTGGGGAAGGAGTGGCTGTGGATCCAGAGAAGGTGAGATGTATCTTAGACTGGCCAGAACCAAAAAATGTGAAGGGGGTACGTGGTTTTTTGGGTCTCACAGGATACTACAGGAAATTTGTTAAGGATTATGGCAAAATTGCAAAACCACTCACTGAATTGACAAAGAAGGACAACTTTTCTTGGGGTTCAGCTGCTGTTCAGGCTTTCACTGAAATGAAACAAATCATGACTTCACCTCCTGTGTTGGTACTTCCTAATTTCAACTTACCTTTTGAGGTAGAATGTGACGCTGCCGGTAGAGGAATAGGGGCAGTACTGATGCAACAAAGGCAGCCAGTTGCTTACTTTAGCAAAGCTTTGTCTGAAGGGAACTTAGTAAAATCTGTATATGAAAAAGAGTTAATGGCACTAGTTTTGTGTATTCAACACTGGAGGCACTACTTGTTGGGTAAGGAATTCATAGTTTATACTGACCACAAAAGTTTGAAGCATTTCCTACAACAGAGAGTGTCATCTCCTGATCAACAATGTTGGCTGGCAAAATTGTTAGGCTATCAATTTGAGGTCAAGTACAAGCCTGGGTTGGAAAACAGAGCAGCAGATGCTTTGTCAAGATGTTATGACGAGGGAGAAATGAATTCTATCATTTCTTATCCCTTGTGGGTTGATAAAAAGAAACTGCTAGATGAAATAGATACTGATCCATATATTCAGAAGCTGATTGCTGAAGTACAGGAAACACCGGAAAAGCTCCCCGGATTTTATGTGAAGCAAGGGGTTTTATTGTATCATGGCAGGTTAGTGATTTCACCTGAATCATCCTCTATTCCTTGGTTACTTGAGGAATTTCACAGCACCCCTGCTGGTGGTCACTCCGGATTTCTGAGAACCTATAGAAGATTGGCAGACAGTTTATATTGGGTAGGGATGCAGAAGAGTGTAAGGGATTTTGTTAGAGCCTGTGACGTCTGTCAGAGACAGAAGTACAATGCTACTACACCTGGAGGGTTGCTACAACCTCTTCCTACTCCCAATGCTGTGTGGGAAGACTTAACTTTAGACTTTATCACTGGACTGCCAAAGTCTAAGGGATATGACGTTGTGTTGGTGGTTGTGGATAGGTTGTCTAAATACAGTCACTTCATACTGTTAAAACATCCTTATACTGCAAAGTCTATTGCTGAAATCTTTGTCAAAGAAGTGGTAAGATTACATGGGGTTCCTAATTCCATAATCAGTGATAGAGATCCTCTGTTTGTTAGTCATTTTTGGATGGAGATGTTCAAACTGCAGGGCACTAAGTTGAAAATGAGTTCAGCGTACCATCCAGAGACGGATGGGCAAACAGAGGTAGTTAACAGGTGTTTAGAAAGCTATCTAAGGTGCTTTATTTCTGACAATCCGAAGACTTGGTCTTATTGGATCGCTTGGGCTGAATTTTGGTATAATACCACTTATCACAGCTCTATTGGAAAAACCCCTTTTGAGGTAGTATATGGCAGACAACCTCCTCCCCTATTGAGGTTTTTGACTAATGAAACAAAAGTGGCTGCTGTAGCCTTGGAGCTAAGTGAGAGAGATGAGGCTCTAAAGCAACTGAAATTGCATCTGCTAAAGGCCCAGGAACAGATGGCTAGCTATGCAAATAAAAAGAGAAGAGACTTGTGTTTTGAAGTTGGAGAGTGGGTTTTCTTGAAACTAAGGCCTCATAGACAACAATCAGTGGTTAAAAGAATCAATCAAAAACTGGCTGCTAGATTTTATGGTCCTTTTCAGGTGGAAGAAAAGGTGGAGGAAGTAGCCTACAAGTTGAAGCTGCCAGCTGAATCCAAAATACATCCAGTGTTCCATGTCTCCTTATTAAAGAAAGCCGTCGGTGACTATCAGGTGCAAGGGAAACTACCTATTGAATTGGAAGTGAATGATGCTATTGATGTGTATCCTGACAAGATACTGGGATCAAGAGTCACAATGCAGGGCAGTACTGTAGTCCATCAGAGTTTAGTTCAATGGAAGAACAAGTCTATAGATGATGTAACTTGGGAGGATAATGAGTTTTTACGTGGACAATTTCCTGAATTCAGCCTTGAGGACAAGGCTGTCCCTAAGGAGGTGGGAGTTGATGGGAATGTGAGTAATGAGGTGGGCCTTGACAGTGGGACCAAGCCAAAAGTGTGGAAGGTTTATACTAGGAAAAGGACAAAAGGGTTAAGGAATGATGACGTGGATAGAAATGCATGAGGATTATGTGCATGTGAGGCTATATAAGCAGAAGAAGGAAAATGAGAGAATCATCTGAGAATTCAGTTATTTTGTGAGGTCACTTCTATAGTGATTTGGGAGCACTGCGTGCTTAGGGGACTGATAGTATCTCACTATCAGTTTGTTACTTGCTTTATTCTTTTTCTGTTAATCTCATTCAGCTTTGCTACTCTCTGTAATTGTTAAATTCCATTAATACAATTACAAGCATTTTCCATATTTCTGCTATTGTTTACTGTTTCATTCACAATCAGTTCATACCTCTATCACCAAAACAGTGGCCACAGCATATGAGATCAAGTTTGTACTACCATCAAAAGAATGAATGCTAACAAGTGAGGCTAAGGCTTATTAATAACATATGCAACAACCACAATCGAAATCATATATCAATGAGTGCTATTTGATAACCACTACTACGTAAACAAACATGAGGGTTGGATTTTACTGGTTAAGGCTCAAATGGCCGAAGCAAAAGGATTTCCAGGTTCGACACCTATGGCTGGTGGTTTTCAAAAAGCTGACAGTAACTATATGAATGATTCAGCCTTGTAACTGAAATTGGTTTTAGTCTGAACAAGGTGTGTCAATTTATCTCAGACGTTACTATCTCAATGAACTATCTAGTAGTCCAAAATCCAACACCCAAAATAACAAAAAAATTAATTATATTTCTAGAACAAACAAACCATAAAAAATCCTACAAATTCATTTGAAAACATATGTTCAACGAGTTCTGAAAAACAACGATATAAGAAAGACTTGAGGCTTGACAGAGAATGACGAGACTAGAGTGATTTTTGAATAGCAGGGAAATAAAATATGAAACAGCAAAAATGTAAACGTAGGATGATGAATTGCAGACAAAGCCTCACAATTATTTTTTTTCCAATTTGCAGTTTAAAACCCTAAATCCCTCAATTAGTTCCTCATATCCTGATGTGAGATTTGAGAGTTTCAAACAAAGCATACAAAGACTATATGTGCGAATTCTATCACTTCAAGTCAAATTCAAAGTAAAAAATTAACCCATGAGTTGACTCCTTTAGATACAAAGTATACAAAGACTAAACGCATATATTTTAACCTATAAATTGAGTCTATACCAATCGTCTCAAAACTAAACTGCACCATGAACCGGCAGTATACAGTTCAGTTATTTGAGCGGTTTGATAATAGTTGTTTTGGTTGAAGCAGTTTAAAGAAATTAAACCATGACACGGGGTTCGAACTTGGATGTACAGTTGGGTTTTTAAAACATTGTTCTATACAATATCTAAGTAGCAGTTAATCCAATTCTCTGCTTGTTTGTTCAATTTTTGGGAACTTGCTCTCAAAACTGAAGAGTGATAGCTGATTGCTTGTTCTGAATGCTATCAAGAATCGTTACCAAGAGAATTGATAAATAGAAAACATAGACATTCACTAAGGCAGAAGACACAATTCAGACAATCAGAGATTACAAAACGTGTGATAAAATTAACAATCAGCAGCATGCAATGCAATGCAATGGGTCATAAATGTTTGAACAACCATAACACACATTCTAACTCTAGTGAAGGTTTCATAAAAATCAACACAGATGCCAGTTTGAGAAATCACAATACCTGGGGGGCTATGTGGTTGTGACTGCGGCGGCGGCGACTTCGAGAAGGATCCGGCAGCTGCTGAAGCTTATGCGATTTATCTGCCACCGTATTTGGCTTTCGACTGTTATTTCAAATGTATTTCTTCTAATATTTTTTTGTTGAAAAAGATTTAATTATAATCCAGGTTATTTAAAAATATCTTTTCAATAGAATTAATCGATGTGAGTTAAAAAGAAATATATATATATATATAGAGGGTGTATCAAGTGAGAGGACATTTTATAATGAGAGATGAGAGGAATCAATTTAGGCTGTTGGATCAAAATCAACGTTCCAGATTAAACTGCTCTTTCAAAAGGGTCACATACCACAACACAACCTACACCTTTCCTCTTCTCCACTTCCAGCTTTTCTCTCGCCAGTGTTTCTTTTCCTCCCAGTCCCATGTACTGTTTCTGTGTTCCATTCCCTCAATTTAATCATGTTTCATCATGTTGAGGTGTCTAATTTCCCCAATTCCCAATTCTACTGTTTTTCATTTCTCCGAAAGCTTTCAGTTGTCGGTAGATATTCTGAACCACAAATCATAAAGATTAAGAAGATTCCTCTATTCTTCTAATCCATTGTTTAATGGAAACAATTTAATTTGATTGCAATTGTTCTATTAAAGTTTGGTGGTTCAAAGCAGCAAATACAAAAATGAAAAACCTAAATCCAAAATCCAATTTTAAATTCAAAAGTGAAATTGAAAAGATTGGGAAAAGATACAAGAACAGAACTAGAGTCTGTGATGGATGGGTTGGGTATGAAAATTATCCAACAAAGAAATAATGGGTGTGGGTAAAATCTCAGAACTGAGAGGAAGGGAAGATGCACAAAACTGAAGCAGAACAGTGGCAAAAGGGTAGCGCTAGCGTACATGATATTTTTTATAGCAAAAGTGCACCTTTTCATTTGGACAAAAAAACCAATATCCACTAGTGTAGACCAATTTAAAGTAAGGGATAGTTTAGTAAATATCCCTCAAGCTATTTGTTATAAAATAAAAGTGGGTCTAAGTTAGCAAATTGGTGCAAGTTAAGGAATAAGTTTTAATGAAAATTACTAATGTAACCCTCAAGTTATTAGTTTTAAATTTAAAGGTTATTTTTGTCCAATGAAAAGGTGCACTTTTGCTAACTTGGACCTTCATGTTTTTTGTTGGTCTAAGTTAGCAAACCCCTATATATTTTAAGTAGCAGTTTAAGAATTCCTTCTTTTTATCACTTTATTTGTTCTTATATTTCAAATTAGCCTTCAGTTTAAGAATGAGTTTGGTAGTGAGATGTTGGTGTTAATGAGTTCTGGATAACAAGCCATATATGTTACATGTTCCGGTCTAAGAAAGTTTCCTAAGTTTCCTGTTTTGGTGTGTTAATAAGTTTTGGATAACAAGCCTTCAGTTTAAGAATTCTTTCTTTTTTTCACTGTATTTATTATTTATTCTTATATTTCAAATTAGCCTTCAGTTTAAGAATTCGAGAGATTTTGGTGTGTCAATAAGTTTTGGATAACAAGCTAAATGTTACTTGTTCCAGTCTCAGAAAGTAGCAGAGACACAGGATGATTATGATGATACCACAACCAACAACAGGGCTTTGAGTGAGGAGGTGAACGGAACGGCAGATGACGTGGAGGATCATGACGCCGAGTACAGGAGTGAATCCCGTGGAGAAGATGCAGGCCTAGTGGACGACGACGACGATGAGATTGATGAAGATTACCAACACCCTGGTGAAACATCAGTGAGTAAGAAGCTTTGGAAATTTTTTACAACATAACACTAGACCATCTTTTTGTTAAAGGAGCTTTGGTTTGTGTTTTGACTTCATCAACTTTAGAGATGATGTCAGAAGTTGTCTTGTATTAACAACACTGGAATTAATAGATCTCTTAGTTATATATAACCATGGAGAGGTACTTAGGAAGGGTGATTGAATTTCTTTAGCATTTTCATTTCCTGTTTCTATGGATATTTGATAAACCTTTTGGGTATTTGTTGATAATTTTAGGTATTGGACAGTTTAGTTCCTAGTTTAGTGATTGGAATTGTAGCCACATCCTTATGGAAATTGATTGTATCCTAATATTTGTTTGTATTTTGTCGCCTAGAATGTGATTGTTTGAATTTAATGAGGCTACTCTTGTATCTCATGTGACTTGAGGTGGCAATTTGTGTTCATTATTTTTTGTTGAGAAATTTACTTGACTTGTGTTCATATTCATTTTGTCTATATCATGAGCATAAATAATATAAACAAGTGTAACGACAATTTCTATTATTCCGATATTTAATGTGCATAAATTATTTATTTTTGAAATGTATCTGGTTGGTTAAAAAGGCTTCTACAAGTGGACGGTGGGATTGAACTCATCAGGTTAGTCATTCCTTGAGTTAGATATCGAGTTATTAAAAAAATAAATAAGTAGGGTAGTGAAGGGTTGAATAGTATGTACCCTAACTTTTCTAAAGTAGTAATTGAATTGGTACACAAGTGTTATTTTTGAATTTTGAGTATTATTTCGTTGGCTACCTTAATAATGTGTGTTCAATTCTCACTTTGTACCAAAATGCTGCAAAGCTATTAAAAGAGAATGAGTAACATAATAAATTAACAAGAGAATGTCTTAAACAAGTAGAGGATGAAAGGAACTTAGTATAGGAAAATGAAAACAAAAATCATGCACTAACAACAAAAGAAAGAAAATACCAACAAAAGAAAGAACTTAGGGCCTGTTTGGTTGAGTTTTTGTTTTTTAGTTTTTAAATACTCTTTTTTAAATCAGTTTTAAAAAACTCTTTTTAAGAAAAAAAAATAAAAAGCTGTTTGATAATTCTATTTTCAAAAACTGTTTTGGATAAGAGAAAATGAAAAAACTTGTTTGGTTAATTTATTTTCAAAATATGTTTTGAAAACTTAAAAAATCAAATTTGTTTATATATTTCAAAATTTTCATAATCATTCACTTCCGACTTGCATATAAAAAAAGTTTTTTTTTTTTTAACAAGCATATAAAAAGAGATACTGAGTTTAATTCATATATACTGACGATGTTTTTGTTTACACATACATAACCAATTTAATCACATTACAATGTCATCTTTTCATTGTTTCAAAAAATAATTGTCATCTTTTCAAATTATAAGTTCCTAAGATATAATGTCGAAATTTTTTTCCCTAAAATATCTACATGTTATTTGATGGAATGCATATAGAACAAATTAAATTCAAAATTTTAACATAATATTTAAGAGTTTAATTGAGATGTATTGCTGGTGTAAATAATTTACATTAAGTACAAATCAAAATCAATTATATATTTGATTTTAAAAGTTGTTAAAATTAAAGTCAAATATTGCCAAGAAAATATAGTTAAAATCAAATGTGACTAATAATCTACGATATATGCTTGATTGATGGTGTAGATTTTTTACATTGACAACGTTTTTCTACAACGACGGTGTATATGAATTAAATCTAATATAATATTGTTCTAGACCGATCAGAAGACCAATCACACGTCGAGGCCTAAATTTACACCGCCTTAAGGCTCCACGCCTGAAGGAGCACACCATCTTATATGCACCCTGCCACACAAAATTGCGCCCTGGTGCAAGGATCACCCTACACGTGTTATCTTTTGTCCCTAATCACACGCGACATAACCCGGAGACGGTTATGACCAACGCGCGTCTATATAAAGGTGAACATGCTTCACCCTCAAGGTATGATTCACTTTACACAACATTTTCTACACACTCTTTCTCAGTTTCATTATTGACTTGAGCATTAGAGTGCTAATGTATGTGCAAGCACCTTTCGTTCCATCGCGAAGACTCATCGCCGACGTGCCAGAAGCCGTTACCGTCACACCAGAGCATTATCTGCCGTCGTTGCCACTCATCCGTTCTTACTGGACATATCAAATATATTAAAAAATTATTATGCTTCATTCTAGGTTTGATCCTCCAATTTTTACTCGGTCAAAGAATTGGTCCCCCCAATTTTAAAAGGGTTATGCTAAGGGGGGACTAATTCCGTAAATGAGTTAAAATAGGAGATCCAAAATTATAATAAATCCAAGTTATTATTATAGACTATCTATATAAAATTATTTTACACATATTGCTACATTATTTTTTGTTATGAAACTATACCCTCCACACATATCAGCATATATTAATCTTTCAAAATAGGTAAAACTTTCATGGATGTCAAAATCTCCCACAATATAAGACAATGTCGTTAGATAATATGTAAAATAATCTTACATTAAGGTGTATAAAAATCAAACTCTATTTTTTTTTTTTTGAGATAAAAAATCAAACTCTATTGTTGTTATAACAAAAAAAAATGTCACAAAAAAAAAAGGGTATGCAATTAGCCTACCTTTTCAATGTCAGAGAACACGATATTAATGCCAATGGAGCTTGTTTTGTTTGTTTACAATTTATAATATATTTACGGTATTGCCATTAATGAAAAGTTGCTCTTTTCCGCGTGTTTTCACTTTTCGGAACCGAAAGCGAAAACTCAAAATTGAAAATCAAAACAGGTTTGAGCAGTTTTGATTTTATAGTTTTAAAATCAGAATAATTAAAAACAGTTTTCGAAACTCCAAACTGAAAAGTGATTCATCAAACGGGTTTGTAGTTTTTAACTTTTTGAAAACTTGAAAAACTGTTTTTAAAAAGCATTTCAAACAAGTTTTTTTTTTTTTTTGAAATAAAAAATACTCTTTTTCTCTCTACTAGCAAAAACACAACACCGTCAAAGAACAACTAACAAAAACAAAAACATTAGAACAAAACATTATTAAAAAAAAAAAAACAAGAAACAAACCTCTTTCTCAAGGTTTGAAACCCTCTGAACCAAAACCTCACGATCCAAATTTCCACCATTTTCAACACTTTTCCCTTTCGAACCTTCACCCGAAATCACACCCAAATCGTGACCCGACCCAGTTCCACCACGCACCCCACTCTTGTTTGGCGTGCTGCTCCGACCCGACCATAATCTCTGCGGCGTAAACATCACCAAAACCGAATTCTGAACCTCAACAGCAACGAAATTAACGAAGCTTCAAAATCACGAATTCGTCGTGACTACACCACGAAACTTCGTTGAACCAAAAAGAAACGAAATTGAGAAACAAACAAGAAAGGAAAGAGAAAACCCAAGAATCCGGACGCAACGGTTGTTCCCAAATTCCGGCGAATTGAAGATTTGAAGTCCGATAACGATACTTTCTCTCTCTAACTTCTTTCTCTTTTCTTAACTAATATGAATACACCTCAGCACATTCGTGGTTCTCGTGAAAATTTATTCGTGTTATATAGCTATGCCCAAAATAATAATCTTGATGTCCCTAAAAAAATGGTGTTTTGGTGGACGCCCCTCCCGCCCATGCTCAGGGGTTATTAATAATTCAAAATTTCAACTTAATTATAAAGAAAAAAAAATCCAAATAACCATGATAAAGTGTCATACTAATATTTGGTAAGATTTAACTCAACTAACAATGTTGATATTGATAGGATGAATATCTTTATCTGAGTTCGAATCTAAGACTTCACAGTTGTGTGTAAGTTTTAAAAGTTGTTCTCCACTTTGTCCGTCGGCTAAAAAAAAATTACATACTAATTATCTCACCAAATTGTAATTAGACTCAAGCAAGATAGGTCGAAACGGATTTGGACTTAAATTGTAGAATGACAAAACAACTGGGCAGTTGCAAGTTAACAAGGGTAAACTGATTTTTCGAGTTTACTCAGATTTGAGTATACGTACGAGTCGATTCGAATTCCATACTTTATACGTGGAATTGTATGATTTCATGTGTTAACTCACGATTTTAACAACCTTAAAACCAAGTATGTCTATGTAGTTAAAAACTTGAGTTATGGGCACGTATATATATAATGTCATTGAGAAATAGTTTTGCACTAAAATCTATAACTACCGTTTTTCATGTCACTGATTCAAAATATTCTTACAAATGTTGAGATGTAGTAAAATTGTTTCACATCACCTGTGCATATCATTCAAATTCTTAAAAAAGTTACTGAACCGTCTTAAATATGATGTGGAGCCTCTACAGAGGAAATTTGTACTGCTGTTGTTAGAAATATGATGTGGAGTCTCTGCTACGCTTAATTTATATAAAAAATTGCTGAATGGAATAACAATAATGAAGAATGCTAGAGTTTATTAGCCAGAGATTGGTATTTTCTTTCTTTTGTTGTTAGTGCATGATTTTTGTTTTCATTTTCCTATACTAAGTTCCTTTCATCCTCTACTTGTTTAAGACATTCTCTTGTTAATTTATTATGTTACTCATTCTCTTTTAATAGCTTTGCAGCATTTTGGTACAAAGTGAGAATTGAACACACATTATTAAGGTAGCCAACGAAATAATACTCAAAATTCAAAAATAACACTTGTGTACCAATTCAATTACTACTTTAGAAAAGTTAGGGTACATACTATTCAACCCTTCACTACCCTACTTATTTATTTTTTTAATAACTCGATATCTAACTCAAGGAATGACTAACCTGATGAGTTCAATCCCACCGTCCACTTGTAGAAGCCTTTTTAACCAACCAGATACATTTCAAAAATAAATAATTTATGCACATTAAATATCGGAATAATAGAAATTGTCGTTACACTTGTTTATATTATTTATGCTCATGATATAGACAAAATGAATATGAACACAAGTCAAGTAAATTTCTCAACAAAAAATAATGAACACAAATTGCCACCTCAAGTCACATGAGATACAAGAGTAGCCTCATTAAATTCAAACAATCACATTCTAGGCGACAAAATACAAACAAATATTAGGATACAATCAATTTCCATAAGGATGTGGCTACAATTCCAATCACTAAACTAGGAACTAAACTGTCCAATACCTAAAATTATCAACAAATACCCAAAAGGTTTATCAAATATCCATAGAAACAGGAAATGAAAATGCTAAAGAAATTCAATCACCCTTCCTAAGTACCTCTCCATGGTTATATATAACTAAGAGATCTATTAATTCCAGTGTTGTTAATACAAGACAACTTCTGACATCATCTCTAAAGTTGATGAAGTCAAAACACAAACCAAAGCTCCTTTAACAAAAAGATGGTCTAGTGTTATGTTGTAAAAAATTTCCAAAGCTTCTTACTCACTGATGTTTCACCAGGGTGTTGGTAATCTTCATCAATCTCATCGTCGTCGTCGTCCACTAGGCCTGCATCTTCTCCACGGGATTCACTCCTGTACTCGGCGTCATGATCCTCCACGTCATCTGCCGTTCCGTTCACCTCCTCACTCAAAGCCCTGTTGTTGGTTGTGGTATCATCATAATCATCCTGTGTCTCTGCTACTTTCTGAGACTGGAACAAGTAACATTTAGCTTGTTATCCAAAACTTATTGACACACCAAAATCTCTCGAATTCTTAAACTGAAGGCTAATTTGAAATATAAGAATAAATAATAAATACAGTGAAAAAAAGAAAGAATTCTTAAACTGAAGGCTTGTTATCCAAAACTTATTAACACACCAAAACAGGAAACTTAGGAAACTTTCTTAGACCGGAACATGTAACATATATGGCTTGTTATCCAGAACTCATTAACACCAACATCTCACTACCAAACTCATTCTTAAACTGAAGGCTAATTTGAAATATAAGAACAAATAAAGTGATAAAAAGAAGGAATTCTTAAACTGCTACTTAAAATATATAGGGGTTTGCTAACTTAGACCAACAAAAAACATGAAGGTCCAAGTTAGCAAAAGTGCACCTTTTCATTGGACAAAAATAACCTTTAAATTTAAAACTAATAACTTGAGGGTTACATTAGTAATTTTCATTAAAACTTATTCCTTAACTTGCACCAATTTGCTAACTTAGACCCACTTTTATTTTATAACAAATAGCTTGAGGGATATTTACTAAACTATCCCTTACTTTAAATTGGTCTACACTAGTGGATATTGGTTTTTTTGTCCAAATGAAAAGGTGCACTTTTGCTATAAAAAATATCATGTACGCTAGCGCTACCCTTTTGCCACTGTTCTGCTTCAGTTTTGTGCATCTTCCCTTCCTCTCAGTTCTGAGATTTTACCCACACCCATTATTTCTTTGTTGGATAATTTTCATACCCAACCCATCCATCACAGACTCTAGTTCTGTTCTTGTATCTTTTCCCAATCTTTTCAATTTCACTTTTGAATTTAAAATTGGATTTTGGATTTAGGTTTTTCATTTTTGTATTTGCTGCTTTGAACCACCAAACTTTAATAGAACAATTGCAATCAAATTAAATTGTTTCCATTAAACAATGGATTAGAAGAATAGAGGAATCTTCTTAATCTTTATGATTTGTGGTTCAGAATATCTACCGACAACTGAAAGCTTTCGGAGAAATGAAAAACAGTAGAATTGGGAATTGGGGAAATTAGACACCTCAACATGATGAAACATGATTAAATTGAGGGAATGGAACACAGAAACAGTACATGGGACTGGGAGGAAAAGAAACACTGGCGAGAGAAAAGCTGGAAGTGGAGAAGAGGAAAGGTGTAGGTTGTGTTGTGGTATGTGACCCTTTTGAAAGAGCAGTTTAATCTGGAACGTTGATTTTGATCCAACAGCCTAAATTGATTCCTCTCATCTCTCATTATAAAATGTCCTCTCACTTGATACACCCTCTATATATATATATATATATATATATATATATATATATATATTAAACTGAAGAATCATTTAAAATATAAAAATAAATAATAAAAATAAAATAAAATAAAGAATAAAAGTATGCACAGCGTTCCAATTGAAAAGCTACTATATCAAGCTTACCTGATCAAGTTCTATGCTGTCCCTATTCTCATTGGTAATGTCGACTGAATGTGAATGAGAAGGTTTTGAGTAGGTATTTACTCCTGCATCTTTTGCACGACCAACCTCTCCCTCACTTTCTTTGCCGCCACCAGACACGCCTCGAACAGATGAAGTTGTCGCACCACTAAAAACATAATGCACACCATGGGTAAGTTGGGGAAAACAACATTGACAACTATCACATACAAAAAACAATAAAACGGAAATCAAGGGTATACTCACGTTTTGGGACGCCTCAAATTATATCTTGTTTCAGCAGCAGTTTGTGCCGGAGGAGCAACAGCCTTTTGACGCCTCCTTTTGGGTCTCCCTGGTATATCAGAATGTCCTTCACTGGGATCATCTTCATGCCCACTAGCAGTAACTTGAGATGTTTGAATCCGGTTTCGCTTCCGCAAATTCGCCGTTCTTTTTTCAGGTGGTTTCTGACTTTCAGAATCCATGTTGGCAGAATCCTCAGCAATTCCATTTGGAAAATCAGTCTCACGATCATCCACAGATTCCCCAGGTACTGCTGCCTCAGCAGCTTTGGATTCCCCAAGAAAGGCTTCAGCCTCTTTGATAACAGCTTTTACAGTTTGTGTGCGCTTCACTCTGGCCCTTACCCCTCCTCTGCGAGGTTTCTGCTGTCCAGCCTTCGAATTGGGAGGTTGTAAATCATCTGTCGCTGTAGTGTCAATGTTGCCCTGTTTGTCAATAGAAGGATCATGGTCAGCTTCAACCTCTGTGATACCATTGCCAGATTGTACCCTCAGAGCATCAAAAGAATCATCTGCGATAGCAAAAGACAACTCTGCTTCATTCTCAGTGCCAGGAACATTTGCTGGCAAATCTTCATTAGTTTTCTCAAAAGGCAAAGTATCCACACTCCTTAAACTATCAACATCAGATTCAATCTTTTTAATGGGAGATATCTTGAAAATCTTAGAGGTGCATTTTCGAAGCCAAGAGACAGTTCCACCAGGAACAGGGGACTTTGTATCAGTTGCAGGGGATGCTCCAGTGTTTTGCC